>OY978217.1:40829775-40937275 GCA_963854785.1 Vaccinium vitis-idaea | reverse complement strand
TATCATGACATGATGGTGATTATAACCCAAACTAGTAGCATGATTTGAAGGGCTACCAAAAAAGATTGAACCATATCCTCAAGCAGTGCTAATTAAAATGAAGTTTTGGCAAAATAAATCAAATGGTTTATTTTTTTTGTCTTTGTTTTAAAAAAAATTTCATTTTTTAGTTTTGCGTCGATTTTTTTTTTGTGGATTATTGGTTTGTCTCGACGAGAGTAATCTAAAGAGTAAAAAATACTAAACTAATTTTTTTGTGAATAAAGACAAAACAATCCAATAATTGGATTATTTATGTCTTTACTGAACTTTTAAAAAAAATTTATAATTTCATTTTTTTTACTCTATAGATTTCTTTCGTCGTAACGAATTAGTAATCCAAAAAAAAAAAAAAAACCGACAAAAACAAATGAGGATCTAAGGTTCATGGATTTGAGGACAACTCAAGATCGCCAAGTCTCAGACGTCAAGTTATCACAAAAATAAAATAAATTTAAGGATCCGCATTTTCTCCAACAATTTTTTCGTACAATTTAACAATTTTATACATGTTGACTCTTGCCGATGAATTTTTTATGCGAAGTCCGTGTGGGTGACCCATTTTCCCATTTTCATTTTTACCATTTCTAATTTTAGGTGTTCGGCTTCTTTACCAAAAATGAATTCTACTATTATGCATTTTCGGTTTTTGAATTTAGAGACCAAAAGCCAGAAGTAGGGGAAATGAGGTTTTGACATATTATTTTTCACTTTTCCTATTTTGATTAACAAAAAAGGGATCCAGGGACCTATTGTATTCTCCTAATCTAACCGTTCATCTACGCAATCAATGGTTAAGATATATTTGTTAACTCTTAGTGGTAAGAGTATATTCTTAGTAGTAAGAATACATCCGCGATATAAACCATCGATTGAGAAGATGAACGGTTGGATCGGGAGGTGCTTTGGGGCACAATAGGCTCCCCGCTTCCACAAAAAAAGACATACATAATGTATATTATATCTCAGACACTATTGCCCTCATATCCGAGTTTGGAAGCCAGATTTGTGGGTTCTTCAGTAGCAGCGGCAGTGGCGCTTGGAAGCTGTGTCTGTGATGAGACGAAGAGATGTGGAACTCCGGATGCTGATATTCTTCCGTCTTCTTCCTCCAGCCACATCCGAGTGAATTGGTGATTTCCATCGTCGGTGTTGTACAATTTTATGGCTTTTGTATTTTTCGTTGTTTTTCTTGTATTTTTGGACCGATAGTGTCCTTTTTAGTATAATAATATAAGTTTTTCGGTTAAAAAAAAAAGTAAAAAATTATAAAATGTAAAAAGATGAGGCTCCCATACACTCTATCCTGGGCTAGGGGGCGTGCTGCATAGCTTGGTGCTGTGCACCCGCACGGCGCGGCCAGCCAACCACTTTTCGGCGATCCGAGACGTTCACCGGATAGCCCTCATCGAGTACTACAAGTGTACCAAAAATCAACTTGATCGGATATCGTTAAGTATCTAATCGGAACACAAATAGCTTGAAAAAAATGGGTTTAGTGAATCGGATCCAATGTTTATGTACATTTGTGTTCCATTTCATTTCAATCTATTTGTATTCCAATTAGGTACTTAACGATATCTGGTCAAGTTGATTTTTGGTACACTTGTAGTACTCGACGAGGGCTATCCGGTAAACGTCTCGGATCGCCGAAAAGTAGGCGGCCGGCCGCGCCGTGCGGGTGCACAGCACGCTGCACAGCACCAAGCTGTGCAGCACGGCCCCCCAGCTCCCTCTATCCTACAATTGTGCAGTATGATTATTTGTGCAGGGTAATAATTGGAGAGGGTTTTGTCTGAGATTAAAAAATACTACCTGACATTTGCTCCCATTATTAGGCTCATTTTCAAAGGAAATTAAAATAGAAAAAAATATGCACACAGATTTGTGTGCATAGATGGCTTCGTGGGGCAGAAAAATGGGCGCCACACAAATAATCAGAGACGTTCATTAATTTTAGAATACGTTTTCAAATGGCCTCTCAACATAGTCAGTTCAATCGTTTAACTCTAAGTGCTTGATCCACTCTTTTAGTTTTTGATAACTCTAAACATTGAATTTTAAAATAAAATGTTTGGATTTAGTACGCAATGTTATCCTATAAAGTTGAAATTTACAGAAAACTCTCAAAAACGTATTTTAAAACTAATAAACGACTAGGATTATTTGTATGAGATTTCAAAATAGACCCAATTGAACAATCTATGTACAACACGCGCAGAGATATGTGCGCATAGGAAACCTCAATTAAAGATGCATTGAGAGAAACAAGGAGCTGACTTCATGAACTGCCCTTAACTACCCTAAAAATTGGATTAAACTAAAGGGTCATATTGGTGCCCTACAAAGGGGTTCCTATACCTTACAGCCTCCACCTTTAGATTGTATCAAGAAAAGCTTGATGTGAATTTGGATACAATCCAAGGGTCCATATCAGAGGAGGATTTTGCTAAGGTGGACCCTAACACACAGAGCTCCATCATTTTTTTCATTTATAAAAAGCTTAGCTCTATGTGCTGCGGAAGACCAAAATTGGGTAGAGAGAGAGAGAGAGAGAGAGAGAGAGTGTGTGTGTTCTCATTGAAAGCGCAACGCAAAGAGAGAGAAGGTGAGAGATCAAACTTGATTTTGAAATTCAACCCCTCCAAATTCTTCTTCACCAAATCCCACAAAGAAGAAGAACCCACCTCCAAAACCCTCAAATCCTCAATACCCAGATTGCATTTCCCTCTGATTTCGCTCCCACACTTAATCTTCATCCGATCTGTTTCCGGTGTTCTCCGATTGTGTTTTCAAGACCAAGTCAAATTTCTTGACCTGTTCTTAAAAAATCATGTCTTCTTCTAATTTGGGAATTCCTCTCTCTTTTCTTTAAATTTTTCTGGTAATTTTGGTTGCTGACCTTTTCCTCAATTTTGTCTTCAGCCAATTTCGAATTTCGGCTCGTTCATTAAAATACGGTTTCTTTCACAACCCAACTGATTTTCACCCCTCCTTTCCCGGAAAACCAATCATTTCTCTCCCCCAAAACCTGCATTTTGTGTAGAAAATAAGAATTTTTTTTTTCGTGCTTTGAATTCTGTTTCCCCTCTTCTATTAGCTCATCTGGGAATTCCAATTCCCATCTGGGAATTTCCAATTTGTTCAGAATTCAAATTTATCGCAAACTCAAGTACCAATTTTGAGTGACCCATCTTGAAATTGGATCGATCATTTCTCTCCCAAACCTCCAGTTCTCCACAAATTCCACGTTTTTCCCGTGCTTTGAATTCAATTTCCCCACTTTTCTTGGCCACACAACTTCAAATTCCCATCTGGGTTTTCCAAATTTATGTGAAATTGAATTTCTCAAAAATTTAAATTAAGTACCAACTTGAATATCCCATCTGGAAATTTGGATCGATCGTTTCTCTCCCAACCCTCCATTTCTTCACAAAGTGCGCCCTTTTCCTAGCTTTGAATTCAATTTTCCCCCTTTGCCTGGCCACAAAACTCCAAATTCCCATCTGGTTCATTCCAATTCGTTACAAAATCAACCATGGGAATTCAGAAAGACAGAGTAAAATTCAATGTGGGAGGCAAAATCTTCGAAACCACGGCCACAACCCTAGCCAACGCCGGCCGTAATTCCTTCTTCGGCGCATTATTCGACGAAAACTGGAACCTCCAAAACCATAACTCCGATGAGTATTTCATTGATCGGAACCCTAATTGCTTTGCCGTCCTATTAGACCTCCTAAGAACAGGGGAGCTCTGTATTCCTTCTCACATCCCAGAAAAACTCCTGTACAGAGAAGCCCTGTTTTATGGGCTCATGGACCACGTCAGGTCCGCCAAGTGGGGTCCGTTCGATGGGAACAGGCTCCGGTTTTCGAAGTCCGTCACCGGGCAAGCGCCGGGCGACGGGACAGCGATACGTGCCGGCCCCCACGGCGGATGCTGTGTGGCACATGGCAGTGTTGTACATGTCTATGATTGGATGCTGCAAGAGCACCCTCCTATCAATCTTGATTATCAAAGGGTTAATGATGTTGGCTGGATCGATTCGGAGACGGTGGCGGTCACCGCCTGTGAGCGGCTGGGCCGCGGTGGCGGTGGGGCGGCTCTGTTCAGTGCAACTACTGGGGAGCTCAGGCATAGATTTGAGGTGAGTGAAATGGTTGATTGGTTCCTTGTTTATTTACTTATTTACTTTAAACAATGAAACATACCATGTACACCAAGAAATGTGTTGTCCAACCAGTTGGGTTATTCTGCTGCTTTTTTTGGTTGATTTCTGTTGCGTAAAAAGCCATATTTGCTGTCAAATTTGGCACCAAAGATCACTGGAGCAGTACTTGTTTCCTGTTTGATGCCAAATTTTGGCTTTGGCAGAGCATTTGACTCCCCAGTGGAGGAATTTGTGTAAATCTAATGAATTAGATGTACTTGTTTACAGTTCTGCAACGTTGTAATTATAAAATTTTATTATTTGTAATTTGTTGTCGAAACGTTGACATCATGGTACCAAAGTTGGTACTATATGTATATTATGTATTACTGAATTGAGAGAATTAAATTTATCTATTAAAAATAATTATCCTGACAAAAATTCCTGGAACCGTCACTCAGGTCACCCATGAGGATCAAGTGAAGAGCTACACAGCTGGTGCATTGAGTTTCAGCTCAGATTACAAGATGTTTTCTAGCTGTAAAGGGAGAAGCAATGAGTATGGGATTGGTGTTTGGGATCAAATCACTGGAAAACAGATAGACTTTTATTATGAGCCAATTGGGTGGTCACTTGGGGATGCAGACAGGCTACAATGGCTGCACAACACAAACTGTTTGTTGGTTGCCACTTTGTTTCCTAGAAAGGACAACTGTTACATAAGTTTATTGGATTTTAGGGATAAAAACATGGTCTGGTCATGGTCTGACGTTGGAGCTCCAGCAACCGACGAGAGGCGGGTCCGGGACGCGATTGCCATGGAGGAGAATGCCTCTATATGTGTGGTGAATGAGTATGAGGATTTAGGGTTCATGGATTTGAGGAGCAGTGTTGGGAGTGTGAGGTGGTGTTCAAGGAGTAGGTTAATGAAAGGGAAAATGCCTGAGGAACCTTGTTACCCTAAACTCGCATTGCACGAGGGCCAGCTGTTTTCGTCGATGAATGATAGTATTTCGGTGTTTTCAGGTCCCGATTGGGTGCTAACTTCGAGGCTCCGCCGGAGTTTCGGAGGTTCGATTTGTGATTTCTCAATCGGCGGTGATCGGCTTTTTGCTCTTCATAGTGAAGAGAATGTTTTCGATATTTGGGAGACTCCTCCACCCCCTATAGCCTAATTGTGCCTAATGGTTATCTTGTTTTCGATATTTCGGTTTGTTTACAGGATAGAATAGTGTTGTGTAGGTTTTTGTGGATAAAATTTTCTTATATATGACACAGGAATGAAGTTGATTGCTTAACAATTGTGTCCTTCTTGTTGATGCACTCACATACAGTCAAGGGTAGTTGCAGCCATATGGAGTAGCTCTTTTGCTCTTCTTTTTGTGCACTAAAAAAGCCTCCCTCTTCTGCTTTGGACCTTATTTTCTTTTGACCTAGCTTTCACAATGTGGTTTCAGTAAGCTATGAGAGAGCTTTCACAATGTGGTTTCAGTAAGATATGAGAGAGAGAGAGAGAGAGAGAGAGAGAGAGAGAGAGAGCAGTTACAACTGCTTAGCTGGTGAACAGAGTTTGAAGTAGCTCACCTGGAAAAAAGTGGTTAGGGTTTGGCTTTGCTTTCATCCCAGTTTGATGTGCCACCACTTTTTGCTCCCTAAGACCACATACTTTAAACCTTTGAATCTCATGTGCTTTTTAGGGCACCAAATCTGTTGATGACCACATCACAAAATCAGGACTCCAGCCTGAAGCTTTTTTTTTTTTTTGGCAGGGTTAGGGGTGTCTGAGTCAGTTTGCACGCACCTCAACTAATTCTCTCCCCGGTTTGATCAAAGGCAAGCCATCTATACCGGGACTGGAAAATTCACAAGAGAAACTCTTAGGCCTCTTACGCCTGGTTCCAAGAGACTGTCGGGTTTCGAACTCAAAATGTTTAGGTTTAAGCCTTTGCTACTAAGGAAACCTAGGATAAGTATTCTTTGTTTAAGGGTCCCCTACTTCTTCTTCTTTTTTTATTAATCAATTTTGATACTAAAATAACAAATCAATGTCACACCGTTGAGTGCATTCACACAATAAAAGATATTACTAGAATATAGTTTGACACCAGATCAATCTCTGGAAAAACAGTATTAAAATCCAATGAATATTGCGCTAATTTCGCCAAAAGGTATTATTAATACAGCAAAACCCCGCTCCACACGCCAAAATTTTATCTTTTTTAAAACTCAGCTGTAGTTTTTTCCATTGAAAACCAAAATCAATAGAAAGGCAAAAGTGGAGATGTCCATGAAACTGCCTATAAAGCTTTTTCTTTAACTCAAATCCGGCCCAGGAAATTGTAAAACATCGAGTCACGACATGTCAAAGTCTCGGAAAGCATTCCACTAACTTGATCCAAAAGAACAAGATACTAGCAGATAAGAAAGAATCAAAGGACCCCATAAGAGCAAATCCAATGCAAAATGCAAAATTGCTATAGCCATTGCTATATTTTGGCACCAAAAAGTGATTTTTGGTGTTAAAATAGAATTCATGCTCGAGTGCTTGGTTCTATTTTAGAACCAAACAGTTCCAAATTTAACTAACTTTCTCACCACCTCATTTTAAATTACTCTTTCAACCCCAATTCAACTATCTACGTTATTTTCAACTCCGTTGTGATCTAATTTTTTAACCCCCATTTCCAACTAATTTTCCAACCCCATTCGAACAATTTTTCGGGAGTACCTTGGTCGATTTCAGAGTTTAGTATGGTGAGAGCATGTCCCAGCATCAACTCCGGCGACTTCCCGGCGAGAGCAGCAGGTTCCGGTGACTTGTCGGCATGATTCAGGTAGTCTCCGGACCCTAAACTTGAAGATGGCAGTTGAGATTGATGATGTGGCAAGGATGGCTATAGCCATCCTTGGTTCTATATTTGCAACCAATTATGCAACTTATGCATTTTGCTACTGATTATAACTATGCACTGGATTGATGATTTGCAAATTTTGGTTCTATAATGGCAATGCAACTGGATATCCATCCCCCATTGGATTTGCTTTAAGCCACATCAATGAATCAAGCATAATCAGGCATTACTTTTTTGAGGAGAGTTATCGGATAGGACTTTCAGTGGGCCATTTCATCCAACGGGGTGTAGTTTTCAGGGGCGACTCCAGGATTTTCATTCAGCGCTGACAAAAATACATAGCGTGTCTATGATAAAAAGCTGTAATGGTTTTCCATTCTCCATTGAAAATCAGAATCAATGGAAGGCAAAAAAGTGCAGATGTCCGTGAAGCTTCCTACAAACTTTTTCTTTAACTCAGACGCGGCCCAGAAAATTGTAAAACATCAGGTCAGAACTTGGCAAAGTCCGGGAAAGCAATCCACAACCCAAAAAGAACAAGATACTAGCAGATAAGAAAGAATCAAAGGACCCCATAAGCCGCATCAATGAATCAAGCATAATCAGGCATTACTTTTTTGAGGAGAGTTATCGATAGGACTTTCCGTGGGCCATTTCATCCATGGGGATTGTAGCTTTGCTTCCTTGTAAACATGGCATACCGCCAATTTGGTCTTCATTAGACGCCAATTCCAAGTAGCCTGGGTTCAGATACTGTTCGTGGCATAAAAAACCAGATGAAACAAAAGAAATGTCAGTCAGTATCCATGGGTTAAATTTAGGAACCATAAACTGATTCATGAGTGAAGTTACAGAGCATGAAAAATATACCCACAACATTGGAGCAGGGGAGAAAAGGCCGAACCACTGCATCCCTGAGGGAGGACAATGCAACCGTTGCCCTTCACGAAATAACTCAATGGAGGTCTTTTATTCCTACCTGTAACCTGAACCTCCTGGTTATGCATCTGTAAGGGACAAGAGTCACAAGAGAAACAACAGTGAACTGTCCCATTTATCTGAATTTTTAAAAGGTATTTGGGGAGCTGTGTGATGGACCATCATGAAAATGCTTATCTACAATAATTTGCACGAACTAAAGCATATCGATTTTCATAAATGAATATTTCACGAGATTCATTTGCTAACCAAACTAGACCAAACTAAGAATAGGTGTCCCAATGGATTGGAATTGGCTACACGAATCCATTTTCCCTCCCATATCTTTCTATCGCTACTTGTTCAGTTGAAGTTCATGACTTGATATCATCCTTCTCACAACAACATATTGTTGGGAACATGTGTGAAGGATGAGTCCCACATCGGATAAATAGAAAAAGAGTTGGACCTTAATATAAATTGGATGACTCACCACTTACAAGGCTTAGCCTTTTAAGTGGATATGGGTCATTCAATGTATATTGGGTCCATGTGATGTGGTGGACTATGTGGATACTCCCCAACGGATTGGGCCTGCGCGCACATGGAAAGAACCTCCGGCGAATCAGACTCCTAACAAGTGGTATCAGAGCTGATGGCTGACGATCTATGGGCGGACTCTCCTGGAAGCATCGGTGGTTGTGGGCTTGCACAGAGACTCTCGGAGGAGCAGGAAAAATCCATTGTAACTCTCGATGGAGCAAGAAAAATTCCTGGTGCGTGCAGCAGGTGGCTGGCAGCAAGGTGGCTCTCGGTGGAGTGGGTACTCTCGATGGAGCAGGAAAAATTCCTAGTGTATACGGCACCTGGCTGGCAAGCAAAGGTGGCTCTCGTGGAGTAAGGTGGTTTATGATGGAGTGGGTGCGGTAAATAAGCCCGGGTTTGACACGGTGTTGGAGAGATAGATCAAGAATTAAGGGGGAGTCAAGTGGATCAGATCGAGGGGGAGCTAGGCCCAATGCATGGTTCACACATGAGGGCATGGTTCACACATGAGGGGGAGATTGTTGGGAACATGTGTGAAGGATGAGTCCCACATCGGATAAATAGAAAAAGAGTTGGACCTTAATATAAATTGGATGACTCACCACTTACAAGGCTTAGCCTTTTAAGTGGATATGGGTCATTCAATGTATATTGGGTCCATGTGATGTGGTGGACTCTGTGGATACTCCCCAACGGATTGGGCCTGCGCGCACATGGAAAGAACCTCCGGCGAATCTGACTCCTAACACATATGGTAGGCCTTCCCCTACCCTTGCCATTTCCAATATCACTAATCACCATTTCTCACAGTCGCAGCTACAGGTCTATGTCGTAGATGACCAAAATCACCAAACCACCGGTGTATTCATTAACTCAGTTAAAAATGAAGCAAACTCCTATTAGTTACACATATTTCCATTGCTACTTGTCTCCTCTTGATGTTTCTACTCACCCATCTTAACACCATCAATTACGCTATATTTGTTTTATTGCTATACTGTTTAGTAGGTCTTATGAGACTTTTATAAAAAAAATTCTGTTCAATTTCATTGGTTGTCAATCACATAATGCTAGAAGCACCCTTTCACTTCTGGCTAATCTTTTCGGCCAATAATAGAAAGAAAAAAAAATTCAGTAATCCATGACCAAAAAACATTTTTGATCTAAAGCTGAAGAAAAACTGATTGTACTGAATGACACCGAATCAAACCAAACGGAATATCAAACGGTTTGGTATCAGTTTAGATATTTAAAAAGCAAAATGTTCGGTGCGGTCCAAAAAAAATGTCAAAAACCATACCACCGATTATATCCCTTGGTGGGTGCACCAAGAGGGAAGAAAAATAAGAATGTGAGTGAAGTCCGTGAAGTCCCTGACCTAGAAAATAGCCGGTGGACCCCCATCGAATGAATCCCAACTAACCAACCGTGGCTATTTGTCTTAATCAGCATTATCTTCGGGAAGAAAAAGTGACAAAAAAATTGATGAGCATGAAGCTGAACTGGTATGTGTATCTGCCACTTATTTATCAATGCATGTTTAAATATTTACCAAAGTACCAACATATGGAGATAATGTCGTAGGATACTCCTTAGTCCTTATTGGAACCGGATGGAACACGTTGACATGACGTACCTAGTCAAAAGATCAAGGCATGGGTGAGTTACAACAAAATTATTTCTCTTTCTGCCTCAATTTGTTTGTACTAAGTTTATGCATGTTTTACTACTACAAAGTTCTTTGAAGTTGTTTACCTAACGTTTTTCCGAAAAATTAGTAGTGTTCTTAAAAGCTTACGGTAGAAGGTTTGCATGACTAAAAATAACTTTTCATAAACATGCGTAGTCGTTACTATGTCCGAGTTGAGATAGACTTTTAAAAAATACGCAGTCATAATGCCCGAGTGAAAATCGACTTTTCAAAATTATGCGGTTATAATGCCCGACTATTTTTGCGAAAAAGAAATGACTAACTTTTCTTAAAAGTAACTAGTAAATGTTTTGACAGGTATTTGGACTACGAGATAACCCAAGGCTAACACCCTTGAGGGTCTGTCAATAAGACAAGCTTCGCGCTGTCTAAGAAAGGAATGGTGATTCTAAATGGACTTTTCCGCCCATTCGGCCTAGGACTCTCCTGGTTATCTCATTTGTCGAAAGAAAGTCACCAAAGAAAATTAAAAGTTTTTTTTTTTTTTGCATGACAAAAAAGAATTTATTAATCTTTGGAAATAAATTACAAAGATTAAAAGGTCCCTAGGCACAAGATCACATCAGAGAACAAGAAAATAAAAAGTTTTGAAATGGCTTCATAAACAATCAGTAATGATTTTCTGAGGAACCTAGTCTGTTTGGAAAAGATAGCGTGTAGAAAAGCCGTTATTTTATGTGACACTTTATGTGTAGGAAAGCTGTTATTTCATGTGACATGTTTATCGAGAAAAGATGCGTTGACCCGAAACGAGTTCTATAAATCATATTGCATATTCACGAGACACGATACGATATCGACACGACACGATTTACAAGAAAATAATTGAATAGCTGTTGATGAGAAAAGAGATGAGAATGAGAATGGATTGATTGTTGGAAATGGAAATGATGGTGCAGCTTTAGCGCCGCCCTTCATGATGTTGCGTCCATGATGCGGTTAGGGCTAAGGAATACAGTAGTGCAGCTTTAGAGCTGCCCTTCATGATGTTGCGTCCAAGATGCAGTTAGGGCTAAGGAATACAGTAGTGTCACTGTAGCGCCGCCCTTCATGATGCGTCCGTGATGAGGTCAGGGCTAAGCGTGTACAACAGCATAGTGGATAAAGCTATGTATCATGATGGTGTGTCCGTGATACAAGGTGGTTGGATAGTATCATGATGTTGCGTCCTTGATACCATACGATCGAAGCTATGTTCGTGTGAGTCACGGGGTCAACAAACTTTGTATCCTGATGTTGCGTCCGTGATACAAGGCAGCCGGGACCTCGAGTAGAAAGGTTGGTGACCGTTAGAAAGGGGAAGTAGAACGGGCCAATAACTTTCGAGAGAAGGGAGATATTGACATGATTGAAATTTGAAGAAGAATGCTAACACTGTTGGATAATACGAGACACTGTTTGTTTGCGCACGATATACATACAAGACACTGTTTACTTGTGCACGTTATACTCTGATCTGCATTGACACAGACACATTTGCATTCATGGGATACACTGTTTTCAATAAACCCACTTTTACTTTTCTAGTTATATATATTGTTCTAGAATTGCTAGTTAAGGTTTGGGTAGAACTGTCTACTGGGCGTTATCGCTTACGGTGTTGCACTTGTGTAACCCTGGCATAATACCACGATGTTACTCTACGACTCTGACGTATTATGCCAGACTATAGAGATGAACAAGATGAGTACTATGGCTTGAAGGTTTGAGGAGCAAAGCAGGATACCGCCGGGAATGACGGCCGTGCAATGGAGTAGATAATTCCTAGTTAACCCTGTAGAAAATGAATGTATCGGCAGGAGAATCTATGTAATTTCCTTTTGGAATATTGTTGTAAACCCTATTTATTATCTATGTATTCTTTATTAACAAACCCAAATTTTGGGGGCGTTACAGGCCTCCTTTGGCTAAAAAATTTAAACTAGTTTTTTGGTTTATTCATTTTGTCTTTATTAAAAAAAAATTCACATTTGTTAGTTTTGCGTCAAGTTTTCGTGGTTTATTGGTTCCTCTCGATGAGAGGAATCCAAAAAGTATAAAATTATGGTCAAAACTATTTTTTTTTAATAAAGCCGAAAATAAACGAGTTTTGAATTAATTTTGGCTTTATTAAAAAAAATTAGTTTTGACCATAATTTTATACTTTTTGGATTCCAATAAATTGTATAGATGCTTTTTAGTTCATAAAATTATGAACAAAAATTATAAACAGCCAGGGAGTGGGTTGGTCAGGAGAGGAGAGGGAGCAGGATTGTGTTACACTAAAATATTCTATGTATAATTAATTTTGGAGGTGGCATCCAAAATGATTAATATACTGCCACAGTCTCAAAGAAATTGTTTGATCCGTCAAACCTAGAAAATATAAAGGATATATTTTTATTTAAACAAATGCAAATTTGTTTTCAAAAATTAAAAGAACTCGTTGATATTTTGTATTTACAAGAGAAAAATAAGAAAATTCTTTGAACCAGAATATTTTAGTTTTCAGTTTGTGGACTGGACAATCTTTTTTAGAAAGGAAGAATATTTTATTACCTAAGCTAAATCCGGCCGTCCTAACCTGATCCGGATTGATAGACTTTTACCTTCATTGTTGTTGTACATTAGTATTTGTCACCAATATAGTGATAAATATGTATTTATTTTAATTATAATCAAATCAAATAAATTTATCTATTAAAATAACAAAGTGGGGGCAATTAAGTCTTTTACAACTTATTCCATCATATCCAGCTTCCATAATCCAAATCCCCCACCTCAAAAAACCATCCAAACACCCAATATACAAATCCACCCTTCTTAGGAGGTCGATCCACCCTCATTACAAATTCACCCTTAAATCCACACTCATTACAAATCCAACCAAAATCATCTCCGATCGCCAAACGGATCATAAACACCAAAACCAGTTCCCCCATTGCGCGTTTGCACGCGAGAGACAGAAATCGATGGGTGTATCATGCGTGGTGGGTTATGGCTATTACTTGGTGGGTCATTCAGGGACGCTCACTGATTTAAGTGCGGGAGGGGCGAATAAAAACTTATTGGGCAAGCGAATCTGTATAATTGTAAAAATATTAAACAATTACTACTATGTTTATATGAAATTGTTTGAAACTTGTGTAGGACGGTCGCTCGGGGTAGCCTGCCCTTGCGTCTGCAATTGAGACCCAATTGAGACTCACTTCATAAATGGGTGACTCATTTTTACCCAACTACAATAAATAAATTAACCAACTGGGGCTGGCTTAGTTCACAATACTCTTGAATCTCACTAGAGGTCAGGAGTTTAAATCTCTCCACCTGTATAAAAGTGTTACTATGTGTATTTGTTGGGTTAATTCTCCCCTTAATGGGGCTATTTATTGAATTAGCCTTATAGGATTGTGGACCTTTTTTCGAATCTCTCCACCAGCATGTAGCTGTTTCCAGTTTAATGTAATTTATATTTGTATTTTCTTAGAAAAGAAAAATTAAAAAGATTGGGTCTGCTCTCCTTAGTAGTGGGTGGGTTTGGGTTTCTAATAGGGTGTGTTCAGTTTGCCATCCATACTGTGAACTTCTACGCGTATAAGATTTTGAGTTTTTTTCGTTCCTCTCTGTCTCTCATTTCAAGAAGGTGCAGACTACCAGTTTTTTTTGTTCATCCGCAGAAGGGCAAACTACAGTTTCCCCTTTTTTTTATCACTTCGTCTCATTTAAAAGTCATGATTTTGAGAGTGTCGCCTTTTTGCTAAGTGGGTTAGGCGATCGCTGGTGAACATCAAGATACAACACCATAACCATTGCACTTACACGACTACTCGGGGAGAACTGAATCAATGTCACATGGTTAAGTCCGTTCACCCGACTGAAGATACAAGATTATAGTTCGACACCAGATCAACCTTGGGAGAAACAGTATTAAAATCCAACTAATATTGCGCTAATTTCGCCAAAAGGTTACTGTTAATACAACAAAAATCCGCTTCACACGGCAAACTTTATATTTTAATAAAAACTCAGTTATAGCGTTTTCCCATTGAAAACAAGAATAACTGCAAAAATGCAGATTTCAATGAGGCTTCCAACAAAGTTTTTTCCTCAACTCAGACATGGCATACAAAATTGTAAAACATGAAGTCAAGAACATGTCCGAGTCTGGGAAAGCATTCCACTAATTCGACCCAAAAAGGAAAAGGGTAGCAGACAAGAAAGAATCAACGGACCCCATGAGCCGCATCAATGAATCAAGCATAATCAGGCATTACTTTTTTGAGGAAAGTTATCGGATAGGACTCTTCGGGGGCAATTTCATCAAACGGGACGTAGTTTTGCTCCTTATTGTAAACATGGCATACCGTCAATATGGTCTTCATTAGACGCCAATTCCAAGTAGCCTCGTTCAGGTACTGTTCATGGCATAAAAAACCAGACAACACAAAAGAATATGTTTTTCAGTATCCATATAAGAAATTTCGGAACCATAAACTGACTAAATTTTGCTATGTAAGTCTGCGTTCTCGTTATTTCTATGCTAACTTATATGCTAATATTCGCCTGCATGTGTGGTGCAAGCGTGGATGGAGAGTCGGAAGTGATCATTTGAATGTTGGGTTCGTGCTTCAAATAGCACAAGTACAAAGGAACAAATTGTACACCCCATTGAAATAATTAAGAAAAATCCATACAAAATGAAACATACTTTGCCCCAATTGTCGCGGAGAGACTGATGAGCTGCCCGCAGATTATAGCTTGGTATCCTCGAAGAGATATGATGGGGGATGTGAACGTTGATATCATGACAAAGGGTCTCTATCCTGCACAGCAGGAAAAAAGTATCAAAGATCGTATCCAGCGCTCAGGGCTCCTGCTTAAAAATGAAGTATGTTGAAAACTTTCAAACTCATTTCTCAAACAAAATCAAGACATTAATTATCATCTCAAATACAATACCGTATTTAGTACTAACAGGCAGGGTATTGGTTTTGCGAAAAAGTACCTATCAATTTCTCTAGTTTGGCTGTAATGAATGAAATTACAGACCACGAACATGTCTATCAACTGTGTCCACTACATTGGAGTGGGGAAAAAAATGCTGAACTACCTCATACCTGAGGGTGGACAATGTACCTGTTGCCCTTCATGAAAGAATCAACCAAAAAGAGATATTCATTCCTACCTGGATTCTTGTAACCTGAACCTCCTAGTTATGCATCCATAAGGGAAAAAGAGAAACAACAATAGCAAAAGGGATTATTACCAACGAGGATAATCACAGTGAACTGTCCCATTGAGCTGAGCCTGTGCTGCATTCCACTCATCTGAATGTTTAAAAGGTATATGGGGAGCTGTGTGATGGACCATCGTGAAAGTGCTCATCTACGAATCATAGGGGGAAAAGAGAATAAGTTGAAATGCACAATCATCTGCACAAAATAGGGCATATCACTTTTCATAAAAGATTTCCCGAGAATTCATTTTATAAGCAAATCGGACCAAACTAAGACTAGGGTCCTTAACACCCTCAATTACAGTTTTCTTGCGGTATTGTTTCATATTTGTACAACATTTCTAGGTCTTATAAAACTTCTCTTAAATTTTGCTTTCCAATTTTATAGTTCTTTGGGTCACATAAATGCTACAATCACCCTTTGACTTCTGGAATGTGACAACCCACTCTACTATTATGGTCACATCATTGGGATTTAGCACTGATATGGACACAATACAAAAGTGGGGATACGGGCACGGCGGGGACATGACAAAAAATAAAAATACATAGTACTTATGTCAAGCCAATGGAAACATAGATATATATAGAAGCATGAAGCATCAAATGTTTATACAAGCATCATATATCCATCATATTACACTTTTAACCCACAATATTTGAAGTAAACATATCTAACCCCCAAAAATTTAAAAGCAAATCATATCTAACCCACGCCGTGTCCCCATAGGTGTAACTCCCGTGTTCCCTCGTGTCCCCGCCTTGTCCCCCTGAAATAATTTAATTGAAGTTAATGGACATGACATGTATTCCATTAGTATTTTGCCTTGTCCCCTGTTTGTCCAGTGGTTGCCGTGTGGCGAACACAAATACGGTGATCTACGAGCATCGCTGCTTCATACCCCAACATACTCATCCATGTTAATAATCACATTGGTCACTCTTTGGTATGCCAAGGTTTTCTGTCATCACTTCTTTCTTATCTCTACAACAACAATTAAATTCACATGACATATGTTACGTTTTGTCCTACTTGTCATAACCTTTCTAACAATTTGAAATTCCAAAAGATTTAGAACAGCTCATGATTCGTAAATGCCTTTGTGCACAGAAGCAGTTGAGATAGACGAGGAGTTGATACATAAAGCATTTGAAACAAAAAAGGAATCGATACATACCCAAAAGTGATAACCCAACCATGGCATTAACCAAAACTTGATCCATCCCATGAACCCTGACTGGTACACAATCAATGGCCATCCCACTGCCATGAATGCACAAACACAGGCCAAGCTTATCTTCACCCTCTTAACTTCATTGGGCCTGAACTTTTTTGTATTGAAGTGCCACATCAACCTATTAACATCGTCAATACGTTAATTACGAAAGAATGATCCGTAAGAAGTAACAATAAATTGGAAAGCCAAGAAAAGAAAAGTACCAATTATCGTCATATCAAAATGCTCCATTCATCAACTTACCAGTGAGCGATAGACATCCAAGGTCGAAATGGGCCATAGCCAAATATAATTGCCTTCTGTAAAATTGGAGATGAATCAAACTCCTCTCTAAAAACAGGGTGCCAGGCTGTATCTTCGGACAACCTAGGATGGCAAAGGATGCAAATGTGAAGCTGTATAACTAAAAGGTAAAAGATTAAATGGGCTACAACTACTTTTGTACTGATGTTCCACAAGTACCCAGGATGGATCATTTAGTCAACAGAAACGAAACAGTGGAGAATAGATGCACATGTTTCCTACTGAAGAATAGGAGAACCATTTACTTCATCACTTGTTCGTAAATTCAAGAATTACGGGTTTCGAAGATCACCCTAGGTTAACTCTTTTACTGTTTCAATTAGCGGAGGAAAGCAAGAGGAAAGCTCCAGATGTAGTTATTGTTATTTGCTTCCTGATCCCCCTCCCCGCCCTCGGGCTGCGTCTGAGAAGTAATGTTCCATTTGTTGAGAAAGTCTGTCCCTTGTCTCTGCATGTATATAGAGATGTGACTTCTTCCTAGCCTAGTCCCTTCAATTACCTATCCTCAATGGGCAATATAACTCATAAAACTAACAAACTTGACATGACTAGAAAAAAGCATCCATCTTGTTGTCCATGGTTGATGAATGAGAGAAGCAACAAATCCTATAAACAATAAACTAAAAAGGGATGTTTCATCATAGACATAAGTGACTGACAAGTATATGGAACTTACATATTTGTTTTTGCATGATGCTGATCATGCTTAAAACGCCATGGCTCATAGGGGTATATCAACGGCAAAAAGGCCAGTGTCCCGACAATGTCTTCTACTAATTTGTTCTTCGAAAATGACTTGTGCGCACAATCATGGCCTATAACAAAGAACTTAACAATGGAGGGAGAAGAAAAAGGAACCAAATAAAAAGAGTTGGCCGGATGTACAAGGGGACATATGAGTTAAAAAAAAAAAAAAAAAAAAAGCAATCCTTTGAAGATATATTACAATTTACAGCACTAACCCCTGTGATTGCAGTCCCAGTCCATGCCCAAGCCAGAGGAAGAAGAAACCATGGGGATTTGGAGATCACGACGAGACCCAAGACATAGGAAGTGACAGATATTAAGACTGACTTCCATGCTTTCATATCATCAATCTCAAACACCTTAAGAATTCAATTTAGGAGAAAATAAGGCATCAGATTATTAGAAAGCTACAAAGAGTCACTCGCTTTGAAAATGGTAGAAATATTGATAACTGAATTAGAGAAACAACGAAACGAGTAAGGTTTGTTCGGGAAAACCAGTAAGTTTCAAGCTTTCCTTTGGTGTTAAAATAAAGAACTGGGCTGGATTGCAAATTCTGAATTGTCTGTTCTGCTCATGCTCATGGAACTATTTGCAGCACTCGCGACAAAGTATATTACTTTTTTTCTATGAATAATAAATCGAAAACAGACTACATTGTTATGTTGGCTAATAGATTCCAAACTTTGCTGCCTTCTATTATTGGGAGCAATCAGTCAGCCTTTGCAAAAGGAAGGTCAATCAAGGATAATATTCTTCTGATGCAGGAGATAAGCCTAGAAGTGCTATGAAGCTAGACATTATGAAGGCATATGATTCTGTGGATTGGGATTTCTTATTCGACATTATGAAGGTGATGGAGTTCCCGTGTTTGTATGTGCATTGGGTAAGGCAATGTGTGTCATCATCAAAGTTCTATGTAGTCATTAATGGGGAACTTAAGGGGTATTTCCCTGGTAGGCGAGGTCTCAGGCAGGGGGATCCTTTATCCCCTTACCTCTTTTTACTGATTATGCAGGCCTTTTCTGCTCTTCTCGATTACAGAGTGGATAACGGGGTTTTTTCCTACCATCCAAAGTGTTCTGTATTCGCCTAATCTTTGCAGATGATATGTTCATTCTCTGTGGAGCTAAACCTCAATCCTTTTCTCTTATTGATGAAACTTTGAAGGATTTCTATGGCTACTCCGGGTTACAACCTAATCTGAAGAAGAGTACTATTTTTTATGCTGGGTTCCCTTTGGAAGTGAAGGCCCAGTTGAGGCAGATTCTGACTATTCCTGAGGGCAGCTTTCCAGTCAAACATTTAGGCGTTCCCTTAATTACATCTACTTTAAAGCATTCTGACTGCCTCATCTTGAAAGAGAAAATGGTGGCTAGGGTGCAGTCATGGGCCAACAAGCATCTTTCTTATGAGGGTAGGTCTCAGCTTATTGAATCAGTTTTGGGATTCAGGTCTATTGGAGTTCAACATTTATTCTTCCTCCGAAAATCTTGCAGGATATTGAAAGGGTTCTATGAGCTTTCCTGTGGAAGGGTACTGATTTATGTGCTACTGGGGCTAAAATTAATTGGAAGTCTGTCTGCACCCCCAAGAAGGAAGGAGGTTTAGGCTTTCGATTGCTCAAGGATTGGAACGAAAGCACCCTTGATGAGGCATCTCTAGGCCTTAAGTAAGAAAGAAGATGTTTTATGGGTGAAATGGGTTCATATGTATATTATCAAAGATCAAAGCTTATGGAATATGCCAATCCCACAAAATGCTTCTTGGGCCATGAGAAAGATTCTCCAACTTAGGAGTTTTGCTCACCCTCTCATTAAACATTTGATTGGTAATGGTCAGAGTATTTTCTTATGGATGGACCATTGGCACCCCATAGGCCCTTTGTTTCAGCATTATGGCCATAGAGTAGTGTATAACATGGGCAGATCTTTAGGTGCTAAAGTGCCCTCAATTATCTCGCATGGGGCTTGGGTCTGGCCCAGGGCAATGAATGCTGTTACTCAGGAGATTGTTAGTCTAACCCCTGCAGAGTTGATCCCCCATGTAGCTATGGAGGATAGAATGGTCTGGCTTCCAACAAGTAATGGCTTATTTTCTGCAAAATCGGCCTGGGAGGCAATCAGAGTCGCTAATCCAGTCGTCGATTGGGCTTCTGTGGTTTGGTTTCCTCATTATGTTCCTAGGTGGTCGTTTATTCTATGGCTAGTCTGTCATGGTCGGTTGTCCACGAAGGACAGGTTGTGTGCTTGGGGGGTGACCTTGGACGAAGCTTGCATTCTTGTTTAGTGGGCAAAGAATCTCATAGTCATCTCTTTTTTTCTTGTCCTTTTTCAGGCTCTATTTTGGATCACTTTATGCAGAAGTATGGATATGGAGTTTGTTCTCATAATTGGGTTGCTGCTTTGCAATGGCTAGTTATGCACGCCAAGGGTAACAGTAATTCGAGCACTGTTCTCAGCTTGTTCTTTTTAGCAATGGTGTATCATATTTGGAGAGAGAGAAATGGTAAGAGTTTTTCAGCAGCGGAATAGGACTGTTGAGTCAATTATCATGGGCATTGAGGGGGATATTAGCACGTATATTATGGGATGGAATTGCCAAGCTCTACTGACAATGCTGCTTTATGTAGCATGTGGAATGTCACTATCTGAGGTATCTCTATGGTAATATCTCTTTGGTCTTAGGTTGTGCTATGTTTTTGTTCTGTTCTATGTTCTTTTGTAGGCTGCTATTCTTTGTGTTCTTTATTTGGTGGTGTTCTTTTATAAAGAATTAATTTACCAAAAAAAGAATTTTGAATGGGATTTGTTTAGTTGAAGGGCCAAGACTCACAATTTTGTTTTAGCCATGTCAAATTGTGGGGAAGCCATAGAATAGAAGTTTTATAGTGAGTTCATATTGAAACATGACGTACAAAGTACGGCGCATCCCAATGATTAGCTAGTTCTAGTGGAATCACCTTCTTCGGAAGGGTACCAATGATATCCTTCAATGTAACATTATCTGGCAGTGGTTCTCCAATTTGCCTAAAACCATAGGTCTTGGATAATTGATTTCTATATTCTGCACTCTCTGCTGTAGATGGTAAGCTATCTGCTGGAGGTGGAACAACTGGAACTGCCACAGCTCGTACAATTGCAGTCCTCCCCGGAAACAAACGTCTTTGGTGTTTGACCCTTTTCGTGGATAGATTTTCCAATTTGAAATAACATATTCCTGTCAATAATAGTATTCGTATAAGTTGCCTAGCTAAATGGGTGCTGCACACATATCAAAACTATAGGACCGAAATGAAAAAATGTTACAAACTAGCATTGAACCCACCCTACACCAACTTCATTACTAATCTTGCATTGACTTAAAGTGAATAAATTTGAGGAAAACTCATGTCAAAGCAGAAAGAGCATTTGATAACAACCAACAAAAGAACGGAACAAATCGATCACTAAGAAACAAGCATCACCTGAAAAGGATCCAACTTCCACTACAAAAGGGTTAGAGGCCAAAATTCAAACTCAAGCATTTTGTAACCAAAAGTTAGTTTTTGTGATGGAAGAAATTAACTTCTCGGCTCAGGTCTCAAATACCAGTTTTGAGAAAATCCAAGTCATACCAGGCATCAAATTTTTTTAAACGGGTCCAGTAACAGGAAATAAAGGCAGTTGATAGCAGGTTCAACTTCTGTAATCTGAATCAGCACTGGACATGGCATACTAATTAAAGATTCAAAAGAGAACTAAATAATCTCAGCGAAACCATGCTAGTATGAATTCCAATACATCCAATGGAGCGTTTCTGCTAAAACTAAAATGCAATTGTTTTCCAGAACCGCGTTTCAGATAAAATCAGAACGGTGAAGAACTCTAACTAGTATTTACCTATACGAATCATAAAAAGACAACCCATAATCTTAAACTGACCCAAGAAGACAAAGAACCCAAAATCCAAAATTCAAATGATTCTTTAGGGTCGTCTGCTAGAGAGAATTGCAGAGTAGCAAACCTGGTGATTTAAGGGGGGCAAGTCTTTGGCGTTGAATTGGCCTTTGTTGGGCACCCTGCAATTAAAATCAGAACCGGTAATGCATATAAGCATGAACCCCTCACAAAACAAACAATGTACTTAACCCCTTTGGATTGGGCGAAACGGTGTGATAAGAAAGGGGAACTTTTTAGCCAATTCAAAGTATCTTTCTACTCTTTTATCCATTTCTCACCAAAGTACTCAAATCCTAATGAGTGATTAGGCAAGAAACTCTAATCCTTTCTTATCAAATCCCTGAATCCAAAGGGCTGAGAGAGAGAGAGAGAGAGAACCACGATGATGAAGCTTGAATCAGAGAGGGAGCAAGCCATTGTGGGGGAATTTTTGCAAGAATTGTGGGTGCCTGTGTGTGACTTATGGCCGCCAAGTATGGTCCGTGTGCGGATAGAATTTGTTGGGATTGCACTGTAAGGTCCACAGCAGCTTGGACTTGGACCGAACATAGTTATGTGCCATGTGGGAAAGAGAAAGTGAGGAGTAGTGGAAATTTGTTTCGGAAATCAATAATGATACATACACATACTCCAAACCACACCCTCCCACACCCCGACCACTGTTCACGTGGGCCCCCACGTGGGTCCCACCCACTTTACCCCCGAAATTTATAAAAAAAAAAAAAAAAAAAAAAGCAAAACGAAAATTTTGAAAAAACCCCCAAATCTGGGTTTCAACATTACCGCTTCTCATTTCGCGGGCAGCGAGAGAGAGAGAGGGAGGACAGCCCTTAACCGGCGACTTCGCGACCCCCTCCGACCGTGGACAGCCCTTCACCGGCGAAGCCCAACACGTCCACCACCACCGATCGCCGGCCACTCGAAGAAATCGTAGGACTAAAGATCGTCAATCGCCGTTGCTTGCTCTTTTTTTAGAGGTACCCAGTATTTGTGGTTGAGTAAGATTGAGATGCATTTGCACCAACTGCAATGGATTGAAAAATATGCTAGTTTTTGTTCTAATGTAACTCACATCTGAGATGCATCTTTGATTTTTTTTTTTTTTTTTAAGTACACTCAAGTACTCAACGTCTATTTCTACCTACGACTTGGAAAATGGATGTAGCATATTTTATCCTGGTGGTTCGGACAATACTTATGGCCAATGTTGTCACTATGGCCGGAATAGCAATGTTAGTGGATGCCAGATGAGAACTGGCTGGTAAACTAATACTGGAGGGAACTTTATTGCAAATAATTGCTCTGTATAACATCTTTTAGAACTACTGCGTATTGCCAATCCTAGCAAAGTGCTGTACAAATATGGGTAGAAGAGTTATGAAGTGCAGAATGGTGAATCGATTTGGTGTTGTTTATATTTCAGTCACATATTCCAGGATAGTGCTATTATCTTATACTAGGCTAGGAAGCACAAAATTTGGTTGCCTGCAGCTTGTATATCCATGAAGTCCAAAATATAGAACCTTCACAAGTTGACAGCACATGAAAGTACATCTCCTTGTAACGTCGAATTAACTTGAACCTAGAATCTTCCCAAGTTAGCAAATTTTAAGTCTCATAGAGGCCTTAGAAATGTTTGGGACTATTACCTCCTGCAGAGACTACTCAGAAACATTAGCTGATCCATCTACTTTACCATAAATGTTCACAGTTCTATCTGACTGACTCTACCGACACCATATTTAGTGCAACATTTGTACTAGATTGGGCTTTTCAATGCCTTCACGTATAGCACACTTTAAAGGAAACAACACCTTGGGCGTAGAGATACTTCAGAAATAGACGCCTTTGGAGTGTATCTGTCACTTTCCAGTAGGGTTTAGAAAGATGATAAAATCTCGAAATTTTTTAGGGAGGGCAATGCTTGATTGTTCTTTTTTAGGGCAATGCTAGATAACCCAATGATCGCCCGGATGGCTTGCTTGATTGTTCTTGTTTTCGTTCATTCTTGGGAGGGAAACCAACCAAGTTTTTTTTGTTAGGGCAAAGGCAATGCATTTTGGTGTTTGTATTGCTAGATAACCCAATGATCGCCCGTATAAACTTTGTATTGTTTTTTTCTTGCTAGTTAATACGCCCATATAGATATATTGAATGAGTTATACGTAGTAATATCATTTGTTAATTTCAGGAGATCGAAGATATTGCGGTTGTCAATGTAGGTACAACACAAGATAGTGTTGTACATGTCAATGTCAATGTAAGTAACTAATAATTTATGTTATGATTTATGACTTATGTTAATGAATGATATGATTTATGTTATGATTTATGACTAATAATTTACACTCTTAAATTGAATGATATGATTTATGTTAATTTTTTTTTATTTGGTAGAATAATGCAAGCGACATGGGAGCATTAATGTGGCCACACATGGGAGCATTAATGTGGCCAAACATGATGGGCCATAACTTCCAAAATCCACCAAACTTGATGCCAACCATGCAAACTGCAATAAGAGGAGGGCCACAAGGTTGGGGAAGACCACAATCAAGTGTCATTGGAAGTCAAATGCAAGAATGCGAAGGTGTTCAACCAAGTTTTTTACAAATGATGAATGAAATGAATAATGAGGAAGAGTAGAACACTTGGTTGGTTAATGGAATGTATATTACTCTTATTTTTATCGTATCGTGTCCATATTGTATATGTATCCGTTTGTTAATGGAATGTAATTTACTTCTTTTTTTTTTATCGTATCGTGTCCTGTCTGTATCGAGTCCTTATCGTGTCCTGTTTGTATCATTGTCAATGGAATGTTAATTCTATGAATGAAGTCTTCATCGTATCTGTAGCTGCATTTACAAGTTGAAACTGCATTTAGAAGTGCACTTGGAGTCCTGGATCTGATTCTTTAGAAGTGCAATCCATGTATCTCATTGTTTGTTGCCTAAACTGCATCTTTTGTGCATAAAACTGCTGTAACAGTGCTGATTTCTGCCATAATATTGCAGCAAGCTGCTGTAACAGTAAAAAAAAACCATGTTTTTGATGCTCAAACTGCTCTAAATTTGCAGAAATCAGCCTTATGCTTGCTGAAACTGATATGAAAGTGCAGAAATTTGAGTTTTGGGAGCCAAAAATGTGTTTTAATGCTATTTCTGGAAAAAATTGGGCAACATTTCTGCCATTTTCTTGCGTACCCGACGTCTAAGCGTCTCAACAGACAATCAACTAATAAGGCACAACATCAAACTAGGTCATAGAATAACCCAAAACGGACTTGAAATTAACCTAGTCATTCATTACATAACCCTTGTCATTCATTACATAACCTTGTCATTCATCACATAACCAGTTGTTTTACAGTACCTCATCATATTACATAACAAATTACCTATACAAAAGGTGGATAACTAGTAATACACAAATTACAATCCCAATAACGGAATGGATAACTACAATACAGACTGCATTCCGTATGGCTAAGATGAGTTCCCTTAAGTTGTTGTTGAGGTCGACGTTGTATTAAGGGAATGGTCCAGTGAAGTAGCGTGTGCTATCATCTGCCGAATGTGAGACATTTTGATTGTTGTTAGCGCACCAACCATTCCATTGCCTGCAGGGCTAGTCACAACAAAACAAAAGAGATAAATTGGTAACGGGAAAAAAATTAATAAATCGGCCAGCCTTGGTGGGGATGCATGTACCCGCCCCGCAAGCACAAACTTTCGTAGGCCATCTAGATGTGGCGTTGGAAGATGCGGAAGCCATGTCAACCTACATCGGCCAAAAACATAAATAAGACAAAATCACAATGACTAATATAGCTTAAGATGCGAGTTATTGCACTTGAGTTAAGGCGTGTCTGTGTCGTGTCGCGTATCCGTGTCCATATTCGGCAACAGGATATGGAGCATGGTAGTAGGTAACTCAGGTTCTCATAATTAAGGTCATCCTAGAACTTTTAAAAGGTTTCAATGATATGCTGTTAAGGATGGATCCCAGGATATGGGGTTAAGGACTATAGATGTTTGGACATCTCTCAGTCGACACGAGTGTGATGTTCCTCAGTCGACATGAGTGTCATGTTCAAATGCTTTCCACACCACATGCTTGCCTAAGAATCAGAAAATACTCTAGCATAAATGTTTCTCATAGTTTTGTTTAACAGAACATCGCCATTGTATTTCTTCATAGTTTTGACAGAACATAGTTTTGAATCTGTTTTCAATCTCTAAGGAAAAGAAAATAAAATGAAAGAAGTTGTAATCTTTTTACTTTTTGGTTTTAGTTGGGAAAGAAAAAGGAGAAGTAGAATTTACCTGTAAAACAGTTAATTTCTATTTTCATCATCCCAGAAAATGTCCTTGTATAAGTAACTTCATTTTCCTTGCATTTCATTTCCCATGAAAATGGATTCAAATACAGCTTAAGATTGTTGAGAAAAATAAAAAAGAGTCAAACAACTCATATACATACTAGTCACCAAAATATAACGTAGTAACAACAATTGATTGTTTGCTCTAAAAACACACTTAAATTACTAATACCGTAATACGGATAATTCCCCCTTGGGAAGACCAAATCTAAATTACTAATACGGGTAATTCCCCCTTGGGAAGACCAAATCACTAGCTAGATATCCCAAATCAACCGAGATTTATAGAAGATAAGCTCTTTCGCAATTATAAAAGTGATGGCCAAGTTCTTCACAGAAAGCAATAATAGAAATCAGCCAACTCCTCTAGTGCTCCAAGTAGCCTCTGACCGGTGTCTATAGCCTTCACAGATCAACGCTCTGTTCATAACTTTTTTTATGTTCGGGCAGAACAATTCTTTATGCAAAGAGAACCAGAAAACTGCAGCATGAAAATTAAGAAATATGGCAGAACATCAAGGTATGTGGCAAGTATTTTGAACATTTCAAAAGTACAAAAAAGACCAGAAGTGTTGACAAAACATATACAGCTATGTTTAACTTGAGAAGAATTGACTTATCCAAATTTCCTGTAAAGAACTTATCTCATCTGAAGCATTCTTATCATCAAATCATGTAGCCTACTGGTGCTTATCAATTTGTAGTCAATACTAAACAAACTTGGGTGCCAAATTCTATGAAACCAACAATAATCAACCAATCCAACTCCCCCATGCTCCTCATATGGATACAACTTCACTACTCACGGTTCAGGGGAAAAAAAATACCTAAATGAGCATGGGTGGCCTAAAGCTTGAAAGACTTCTCAAATCTGTTTGCCTGCAAGTCAAATATGAATTCGGTGACGAGTGTAGTATACGGCAGCATGGAGCAAATAAGAAAAGAAACTAACTTCTTCAAATCTGATTTTTTGACAAAAAAAAAAAATTAGGGTTTTTTAATATGGAATCAAGATCAACGAGAGAGAGAGAGAGAGACCTTCCTTGGTTGCAATGGAGTCGTATGATTTCTTTGAGCGTCGTGGTGGTGGTGGTGGACAGTGGTGCCGGCGTCGACGGGTCGTGGTGGTGGCGTTGACTGGTGTCGTCGTGGGCGTCGTCGCGTCGTCTTCTCTTCTTCTCTCACTCTCTGGATTTCCAGATCTGGAGCGAAAATGGAGGAATACCCAGACGATTTGGGGATTTCTTCCTCTCTTCTCTCTCTCTCTCAAACGGCCCGCGAAAATGAGCCCGAAACCCAGACGATTTGGGTACCTCAAAACTCAACCACAAATACTGGGTACCTCTAAAAAAAGAGCAAGCAACGGCGATTGACGATCTTTAGTCCTACGATTTCTTCGAGTGGCTGGCGATCGGTGGTGGTGGACGTGTTGGGCTTCGCCGGTGAAGGGCTGTCCACGGTCGGAGGGGGTCGCGAAGTCGCCGGTTAAGGGCTGTCCTCTCTCTCTCTCTCTCGCTGCCCGCGAAATGAGAAGCGGTAATGTTGAAACCCAGATTTGGGGGTTTTTTCAAAATTTTCGTTTTGCTTTTTTTTTTTTTTTTTTTTTAAATTTCGGGGGTAAAGTGGGTGGGACCCACGTGGGGGCCCACGTGAACAGTGGTCGGGGTGTGGGAGGGTGTGGTTTGGAGTATGTGTATGTATCATTATTGCTAACACTACACGAGTGGGTTCACAAAATGGAAAATGGCAAATCCCATTGGAACAGGTGTGTTTTTAGATTGGGGATTTGGGTAAGGAGATTCTTAAGATATTATTGGAGTTTAACATTAGTTCTTGAAATTTCCAAAAAGTATTACCATAATTGGTGAGCTATAATTATAGCTATAGGTCAAATCGGACATTTCACATCGAGTCGAAAACCTCTATAGTGAGCAATAGTGTCATATGGCGCTAGATTAACTGTCCCACCAAGAACTCTATTCCTTTTCCCTTACCATGCACCCTTATAAGGAACCCATGAGTTACATGAGAAACCCACCGACCACCATCAGACTTTGATTCATGGACGAATTTTAGTCCGCATGAGTTACATGAGGAACCCACCGACCACCATGAGACTTTGACTCATGGACGAATTTTAGTAGGGGGAAAAAAGTCAAAAAGATTTTTATAATCGAGTGTCGGAATCAACTCGCACAAACCTCGACTAATTACGAAAGTTTTGAAGTAACGAATTAACAAACTTCCGGAGGTCGCGAGAATTTTTCTGCTAGCAGTAAGAATAAAAATATGCAAATTTTGGGTAATCCTTTACTAGACTCCCGGTCAACCAAACCCTTGGCCCAACTAAGGGTTTGCGTGGCCCAGAGTGGACTAGTTCTGTAAAAATCCAGAGACCAAACCATATCTAACTATTTTAAAGAATTGAGAACCATAACTAGTCCGTTATGCATATGGAATCAAACCACACCAAACCATTAGACCGGTCCGATTTGGGTCGGCTTCCGATTCTAAACCATGTTAGCATTCAAACATTTGCAAAATAAATAACAACGACATAACATTAATGTACTTAATATGGTTTTTGGGGAGTGGGATAATTTTGGGAAGTGGAAGAATTTGCGGGGGAGTGCAAGAGTTTGTGGAAAGAGTTTGGTGGGAGTTAGACACTGGCTTGTATAGATGGCAGATGCAACTTTAAAAATTACAAAATTATCAAGTGTGTGTGGGTATAGAGGAGTGTATATATTATATTGTGTATATATTTATTTAATTATTTGTATGGATTGGTTCTTATGTTCAAACTACAGATTCTAATTATGAAACTGAAGATGGTTCTCAATTTTTTAGAATCAAAACCAATTCATTAAACCGTAGAACCAATCAAAATACACTGATTCGATCGGTCGGTCGGTCTGGTTTCACGGTTTTTTTGGTTTTCTTGTACACCCCTAAGACCATTGGACCAACAACAACATTACGAGGTTAGCAGCTGGTGGTGGCGGGGTCGATGACCTCGTGGTGGTTGCTTGTCTCAATGTTTCTCTGGCTTCTTCATGGTTTCTTGCGCCTCCAATGGATCTCTGCTATTTTTCTCCAGGCTGCTTGGTGGAGAAGGGTTCGCAAGGTCCAGTGGCGGCGCCGATGGCAGTGTGGATGTTTGGCTGCCGATGAATGTTTGGTTCGAGTTGTTGGCTTGAATCGGATCAGGGCTTACAAGTTTTTCTTGCAGGTCTCTGGAGGTGGTGGGTTGCTTGGGATGGGTGGCTGCCGGGTTGCAGTGGCCGGTTGACGTTGGTGCGATTGTTGAAGAAGAAAGATGATAGAACACTTAGGGTTGGGTTTTGGGGTGGGCCTGGCCCATTGTTTTGGGCTCCATTGCTTTATTTGGTGTGGCTTGTTTAGGCCTAGGAATTTAGGTGTCGTGGGCTTGGCCCTTGGGTGTTTTTGGGCTTGTCCTATCAGGAGTTTTAATTCCTTCAATCTTTGGTTAGAGTCCCCTCCCCTCTTCCCCATCTTGATGTACCCTTTATCAATATTTCATAAATAAAACTTTTTTGCCGATAAAAAAAAAAAAAAACATTACGACTTCCAAGGATGCTTGTAATCAGAACTCCGGCCGCCGGAGCCTGGATGTTAGTTCCCAGTCAGGACCACAAAACACTAAAATCCTGTCATCCATCAATAAAAAGAGTTGGCCCTGATGAAATGCCAGTTTCACTTCTGATTGTTTTCTCGTACTGAATTTCCTTAACCCTTCCACCCAGTTTACTTCCGTAAGATTCCTCAAATCCAAGAACACCAAGTACTCCTCATATTCATTCCCAAACATAGAGAGTTTTATTTGAGATATTAGTTTAGCGAGGGTGAACAAAATCGCACTCTAGTTATTGTCTTGGTTCAAGCTATAAAATGCCAATCTCAAATGAAAACAAATTGTCTGGGTGCCATCACGCGGTGCCATAGATCCCTCCAACATCATATATATTGATATGACAATATTGATCGGATTAACGGTACCGGAGTATACATTTAGCATAACAGGTCGGGTTGGTATTGAGAGTTAACACGATGTATGACACGAACACAACACGACACGATGTCTAGCCCTATCTTAGAGCACTAAATACTATCCCCACCATTGCTCTATTATTTCTTTTTCCTCGTATTAATTTTTCATACTCCTATGCCATAATACTCATAAAAGTAAATTGAAGCAAGCATGAGAGAAAGAAAAGTTGAATTATAGTTAATTTCTTGTGATTGAATGAAATTTTACTGTGTTCATTGATAAAATCGAATGGGTTTTTACATTCCCCATGCGTAATACTCCATCTATCGCACGTTTTGTGTTTGTTTTTTTTGGTAGTTCCTAACTATGTAACGCTAAAACCCATTTATCAATATACATTCATGTTATAAGTTTCATATAGTTAATGGCGTGGGCACTACGTGACCATGTTCTATGACCACCAACTCATTTTTGTATATTTTCATGTTACTTGTTCTTTGTGCAACTATAAACTAATTTCACTCATTTCCTGAAAATTGTCTAGAAAGTGTATCGAGTTTGGTATTAATTTTTGCACTAATTGTGAAGTAAAAAATCACCTTGTATATACCACTAATTGATTTTCACAATCCTCTTTACAATCAACCTTTTTTTATTTTCATTTATGCGAAGTTATAATATTATCCAACTTTATCCTTATATGTGTAAAAATTATGAAGAAACTATATTTGCTATTTCCCGGTAGGAAAAATCTAATTTTTTTTATGTCATAAATTCACGTAAAAAAAAGCTAATTTTTTTATGTCATAAAAAAAAGCTAATTTTTTTATGTCATAAATTCACGTAAAAAAAAGCTAATTTTTTTATGTCATAAATTCATGTAAATCAAGAACAAACAAAAATTACGAAAAAGAGACATAGAAAATTGTTGACCTTCTGTTAGTCATTTTTTAAAAGAAAAACAATTTTGTACTTTGCCTGCGTAAAAACTACTACTATATTTTAGTAGCAAACTTGGAAAAATTCTACGACACTTCTCTTGAAAGAAGATACGACTACTTTATTTTTTATTTTAGATTACATTCACGAGGATGTTGAAGTGGAAACATCATTTACCCTTATAAAGTTACGACAAAGCTGTACAAATATCGTACAAACAGTGTGGGTTCACTAAAAGGTTTCATGAAATGATCTAATCTGTTCATTAATTTTATAATATTTTTTAAGAGACGTTCAACAAAACCAGCTCAATTAAACATGTGTGAGTGGTCGATCAATTATTTTAATTTTCATTCCTAAGTTAGGATCCTAACTTCTACATAAAAATTTGAAAGATTTGATCAATCACTCATAAATATTCAATTTAAAAAAGTATCTTAAAATTATTGAACCAATCAGTTCATTTGTACGAGACTCTTTAGTGGCCCAATAAGCCGTATTTGTATTTTGTACATCTATGGTCGGTATCCCTCCCAATGTCTAGAAATGTGGATGGAGGAGGAGTACGTTAAAAAAAAAAAAAAAAAAATCCCGAAAATGTCAAAAACAAATAAATAAATAAATAAATGGACAGCTTAAATAATCGGAGCTGTCAATTTCTATTTCCTGCACGTTTATTTTTTTTTATTAAAATAACCGAATAACAGTCCTAGAGAAGGCCACTAATTGGACTCACTACAGCATGCCAGTAATTGGACCCCCTGCACAATCCAAACTTCGGAGGGAGCTGGTGCAACCCACACCAGTCACGGCCCCCCACATAGTAAAAGGTACTCACCCTGCGGCAAATCGAACTCCTGACCAAGGAGATTACTCCCAAATTCAGGCACTCGCCCTAACCGCCGGGGCAACCCCTAGGTGTGTTGTTTTAAAGTTTTCACAGAGTAACATTTTCGAGAATCCAAAAAGCCTGTAGTGAGGGGCGTAGTGAGTCTCATCCGGCTGTCCATCTCGGCACCTACTACTAATAAACTCAAAATGCTCGAAAGCCCATCCATTCTTTAAGGGTGAGTTTCCAAATGGATTTTATCAAAATATGATAAAATCAAGCCTTTGATTTTATCCATTCGTGAGGAGAGTTGATAAAATCTTAAATTTTTGCATTTTTTTTTTCACGGAAAAATTTGATGGTATTATTAAGAGAGAAACCGGTCCGAAGACCTAACATCAGCAAGGGCAAGATTAGATAAAAACTGGGAGACAGGACCCCCCCAATTCACTAGTCTAGCACCTAATAGGGATTGCTTAGCCAACGAATGGGTTACCCTATTGACAGAACGTTTAACATATTTAAAAACACAAGAGGAAAATAACGGAAGAAGCTCTAGACAATCAAAAAGAATAGAGCTACAATCGGAGAAAGATTCCCTGCTTGAGTAAGAGCTTGGACAATCTGAAGTGAGTCACCTTCCACAATTATATTAGAAAGACCATTGTTTGCAGCGAGAACTAAAGCTTCTCGAAAGCCCAACGCTTCAGCGACTCTAGGGGAGCGCAGCCCATGGAATGGAATAGAAGCCGTCCCCAAAATCTGACCCGCATGATCACGAGCTACAATACCAACTCCAACCAGTCCACTGCTTTTACCAACCGCGCCATCAACATTGAACTTAATAACCCCAACAAGAGGCAAAACCCACATAGGAGGAAACATAGAGGCAGGTGTTACAGAGGGAGAGCGCTTAGAAGTATCATTTGCTTCCTTAAATTCGGAACAAATAGCGTACGCCTTTTCTAAGATTTTAGAGCTGTCCCAACTCTGGCCTTCAAAGTGAGTTTTGTTGCGAGCCTAAAATCCATTCGGAAACTCACCCTAAATTCAAATTGAGTGGTCATTATCAGCCGAATGAGGTCACTATACTCTGCAGTGGGCCCTCAGTACAGGGCCTTGTTCCCATTTTCGATGCGGATGAGCAATCCGTTCTTGAGGTACACGTCGTCGGTGACGTGGCTCTGAAAGTCGGTTATTAGGTAAAAATCTCTGTGAGCTAGAATTCTTGAGGTTTTTGAGGTTCTTTTCAGCTAACGAACGAAAACGCCAAAAAAATTGAAAGCGAAATCTTCAAACGAATTCACCAAATCACTATCTCATTACCCAACAACCCAATACACAGATTTTGTAGAGAGAGAGTATCTAGAGAGAGAAGCGCTCCCAATTTCGCCGTCCTCCATAGCTTCTTCTCCCACCAAAATCGAACTGTAAGCTGCAAAATACGCAGACTTATACAACAACTACATCGATACGTATAAGCATAGAAGTGTGTGTGTACGCACTGGATTGGAGGAAACGTGGATTTTCTTCGGTATAGGTGTTCTAGGGTTTGATAATTGAGGTAAATAGTACCAGTATATGGCGTTGTTCCGAAAGTTGTTCTTTCGGAAACCGCCTGATGGGCTTCTCGAGATCTCCGAGAGAGTTTACGGTACGTTCCAATCGTTTTTGGCTTTTATTTATTTATTTTTTTTCTGAAATTGCTTTCCGGTGTGCATTTCTCTCAACTTGGCATGGTTATGGGTGTACATTTTTTACAAGTTCTGGTGTGGCATTAGCTGCCAGCCCACGACACATGAAATAGATGTATTTGGTTTATGATTTTGTTATTAGTTATCAGCAAATTAAATTTAAGAAGAGTAACACTAGAGAGTTTGAATGTTGCATGAATGGCTATATTTGCAACGGGGGGATTCGATGTTAACCTACGGCAAGTAGTAATTTTTGATATGGAAAATGTGCTTAGCAATAGATTAGCTAAATGTTCCGAAGAAGTTCGTATCCCTCACTGAAAGACCTTGTGTACGTATTGTCAAGGGGTATGGTGTCGACACGGATGCTCTGGTGATTGAGTAAAGAAATGTTCGAGTATATGATGGTGTGATGATGATGTAGCCTGTTGGAGAACCCAACTTACGGTAATCTAAGGTTGAACCTGAATTAAACTCAATCAAGGCGGAGAGATTAAGATATCAGATTTTAGAGCTGTGAGAAAGGCTAGCTTCCACTAGTGTTTGGGCTTAAAGTTGATGCTTGAGAGAAGCGACAGTGGAAACAGTGAAAATTATACCCTCTTTATTGTCTTTTGTAGCATACTAGCATTGTTGTAGGCCTTTGCACCTTTCTCGGTGGCTCACATTTGTGCCTCAATCATCTAAAGCTACCTCAACTGCAAGTGACTTCGAGTGTTTATTATTTGAATCTTGATTCATTATATATGGTGAATCCCAAACCAATGAACCTGTTGCAATAAGACCAGTGGTGATCAAAAGATCTAAATGTCCTCAATTTTTCTTGTGGTGGTGTGTGGGATTGTGTGAGGTCTATGGATCCTTAGGGTATCACTCGCTTAGGCATTCTCTCTGGGCGTATGTGTGTGAGATGGTGGGACCTCCTTTTACAGGAGTACCATGGGGGCCAGCTCATTGCTTCCCCTCCTTGTGGTTCCTATCATGAGGTGTCGTGGGATACACCTTGCAAAATGCGTGCTTGAACAACATGGTCTTTTTGAAAAGGTTTCTCTCATATATAAGAGTGGTCAAAGAAGAGCCACCCTGAGAGTGAGACGAACAACATTGTTTATCTTTCAACTCTATTCATTAATCCATATTCACGAGTCCATGTTGATTCCCTCAGGCCCCGATCGGATGCGGGATAAGTTTTGGTGGGATTAAATAGTAAGGGGGGGATAAGATAGTAAGGGGTATTAGTTAGTAAGGGTGGACCCACATTGATGTGATGTTTATGGAGGGGGGATTAAATAGTACGTGGTTTGGATGAATTTGTGATAAAGGAGGATAAAGTTGGGTAGATAATGTTAAAACTTGACAAATGACTTATTTGCCCTTGTACAGTCATATTAGATTTTATGATAAAATAAATACATAAAAACAATACTAATTAAATTAATTATACTTTTCAATAAATAATTCCTTTTATTAGTTATATCTAAAATTAAAATATTTAGTTATTATTTTTTATTATTCATTTCAATAATATTTCGAAGTTTAATTTTTTGCTTTTTTTTTTCTTTCTAATTGTAAGTTGGGGAATAAAGTCTTTGAATACATTGAGTATTCTCACATTATCATCAACCAAGGTGCAAAAAAGGATAAAGAGAATTGAATACGTTGAGCACTTTTGTTCTGCACATTGGTTTTACACATCTACTGCCAGTTCCCTGGCCATTGATAGCATCAGCATTGTATTCAAATTAGTAGTAATTTTTATGTTATTCCCCAACAATGTCAAATTCTAAAGTATAAAAAATTTTAAATTTTTTTGTATCAAATTAAAGATCTCAATTTGTAGTTTAATTTGATGCAAAAAAAAGTATAAAAAATAATGTGAAAATACTTTATTTTTTGATCCGAAGGATATTGCAAAGCAAGACAACAATGTTAAATTCTAAAGTATAAATTTTTTCAAATTTTTTTGTATCGAATTAAAGATCTCAATTAGTAGTTTAATTTGGTGCAAAAAAAAATTAAAAATTATGCGCAAAAGTACTTCATTTTTTTATCCGAAGCAAATCGCAAGAGTTCGTAAAATATTTAAAAAGCAATTTGGTTGCTTTTAAAAAAAACAGTAAACGTGGTAGGGGTAAGGGGAGGGGATAAGGGAGGGTATTCGAGTAATTTAACTAGGGGTATTGAGGGGTACTAGACAATAACACCCCCCCTGTTACTAATTAGTACCCCTCCAGGGGTATTAAGGGGTATTAATCTGGGAGGGGTATAAATTTATACCCCTCCCAAAAATTTGCCAAACCATGCATGAGGAGGTGGGACCGGGATAAAACCAAGGGGTATAATTTTATACCCCTTCTCATCCTACATCCAATCAGGGCCTCAGGGTCTTCGGTTGCTCGTATATACCATGATTGAGGCCTCAACCATGGGGTCAAACTAGCCAAACTTTATACTTTTAGGGTGCAAGCCCGAAGTTTAGTGGACCATTGCTGATGTGAGTAAGGTGATTGTTGACTAGTTCTGGTGCATGGCATCCATGCAAGACACCAGACAAGGCGAGTGGCATCCCGAGTCGTTTATAGGCAAGGAGTAGGTATGCGTTCAATGTTAAGTAAATCTTATTTTGTTGGCAAGTTCCATATTCTTCATCTTCCTTCTCTCTTTCACCCAAGTAAGTTTGTTGACCTTAGACTGCATTGGTTAGCCAGTAAAAGGCTTATGCAGCTTATTTCAAGGGAATGAAATGTTGAACTTTTGACTACCCACCTTGGACTTACTGAAATTTTCCTTGTTAAATGTTGATTAATATAAGTTAGATAGGATATCATAGCAGTCCATTTTAGGTAAATTGGCCCATATTAAATAATGAAATATCCACGATTGTTTGAATTTTATTTTGTTTGTCTTTTTTCGGCCGAGGACATAGTGATGGTTTTCTGGTCTTCCATTTTCCCTTTGGTCAACTTGTAGAAGAGGAGCTAATTTTACACCTGACAGTTGTATCTTGTTTGTGCATGTAGTATTTGATTGTTGTTTCACAACTGATGCTTGGGAAGAAGTAGATTACAAAGTCTATATAGGACGTATCATTGGTCAACTTCGAGAAAATTATCCTGATGCTTCAATGCTGGTGTTCAATTTCCGCGAGGGAGAGACAGAGAGCCAGGTTGCTAATGCTTTGTCCGAGTATGATATGACCATAATGGACTACCCTCGACAGTATGAGGGTTGCCCATTGCTCTCAATGGAGGTGCTCCATCATTTTCTAAGGTCAAGTGAAAGTTGGCTTTCCCTTGGGCATCAAAATGTACTTTTGATGCACTGTGAACGAGGTGGTTGGCCAGTGTTGGCTTTCATGTTAGCTGCACTCTTGATTTATAGGAAGAACTACACAGGGGAGCAGAAGACCTTGGACATGATTTATAAGCAGGCTCCTCGCGAGCTTTTGCATTTGCTGTCACCTCTGAATCCACTCCCTTCTCAACTAAGGTATTTGCAGTATGTATCGAGGAGGAATGTGGCCTCGGAATGGCCTCCTTTGGATAGGGCTCTTACCTTGGATTGCGTCATTATCAGACTGATTCCTAACTTTGATGGCGAGGGAGGTTGCCGTCCAATGTTCCGCGTTTATGGACAGGACCCTTTACATGTACCTGACCGAACTCCCAAACTGTTGTTTTCAACTCAGAAGAGGAGCAAAGCTGTCCGGCGCTACAAACAGGTAACAGTGACCTGTACTTAATATCTAATTTGGTGTTCTTTTGATTCTGGAAAGTTTCTAGTTCATCGTCACATACTTTGTTTACAATTTTTGTTCCCCAATATTTTTGCTCTTCGTGAGATCTGCATAGTTCTTCTGGGTAAGAAGATTAATATTGTTTACCTCATTTAACTTTGTTTCTACATTTGAATGTTTTGATTCTTGACTGTTAAGAGTGCTGCTGCTGCAGGCTTTTGTAATTAGGCAGGTGGACTGCTCTATTATTTATACATGTTTTGCGTATTCATGATCTTTGGCTGTAAAATGGGAAGATTCATGAGAGATCGGGTTTGAAGTTTGCATTCGTGTAGCTATCTTGGTCCAATCTTTTGTAGTTCAACTTTTAGACTACCTCAAGGTACTGTTAAAGGTCCATTACTGATGATCTCCACCGCTAGGGTAACTTTTGTTATGTTATTTGCTTGGCAACCTTTTTTTAGTCAGCGGGTTGAATCTTTTTACCTTTTCTAGTTGAGTTTGAAACGCTTGTTTAGGCCCTTAAATTATGGTATTACTATTGTAGCATTATGCTTGGAAAGGAGAAGAGAGGAGAGGAACGATTACATATGGTTTATTCCTCCAGTGTAGAAAATGGTATCTCGAAAGGCGGCTGTTTTAGTGGAATTTGATTCTTAAAGTTGCTTGTTTGGGATGGGTCTATCATCCAGTTACTATTGCAAAATAACTTCACTTTATGTTTTTTTCTCCCTACGACTTGTGGAAATGTGATCCTTTTGCTGATAGAGTGTCATTCTGGGGATCTCTTAGTCGAGGCTTTGCCAACTAGTGGGGATGGAATTTGATCTGGGGGTGGAGACTGCAAATCAGTATTAGTTGGACCAGATTTATCGGTTATCTACTTATTTAGTCCAGGGGAAAAAGCAGAACAGATAAGTAATGGTTGAGTCTGCTATTCTTTATGCTAAAGCATGGAGTACGGTATGAGGTTACTTTCCTCTTCAGAAAAAGATATTGAATTTATTAGTTTTCACTTCTTTGGCACTCAACATTTGAAAAAGCTAATTCTCTGTTTCTGTTTTCCTTCATATTTTTTATTTTGTTTGTTCCTTATGAATGACCGAGGTTACTTTTTTTTTATTTTTAATTATAGTTTTTATTTGATTCTGTTTTCCTTATGGTGCACTTGTGTGGCATATTATTTGATTACAGATACCTCCAAAATGGGAAGGGAACTTTTACAGAGCAACTATAATCCAAGTGATGATATATGGGACTGAATGTTGGCAACTAAGAGATAATGCATAAATAAGATTAAATGAGCGTAGATGAAATGAAGATGTTAAGGTGAATGTGCGGTAAGACTCTAAGGGGTGGAGGATTACAAACGAATACACCCATGAATTGATATTATAGCACCAATTGCAGATAAGTTGGATCATAAGAAACCGATGTGGTTCAGTTGCATAAAATGAAGACCAATAGATGAAACAGAAAAGAAAAACCAGAGTTTATGGTAAATGGGAATGTCAGAGTGAGAGAAGACGTAAGTTGACGTGGGATGTTGTGGTGGAAAAGGGTACGAAGTTATGAAATTTAACCGAACAAACAGCCGTAGAAAGAGCGGATTGGCAAAAAACTATACACATGCATTCAACCCCAATTGATGGGGACACACGGCTTAGTTTGGTGGCGTTGTTACTTGTTTGACACACTACCTTTGGAAAGCTAATTCCCTGTTTCTCTCTCCTTTTTTTCCCCTTCGTTCAGTTTTTCTGTTGGGCAGAATTTAATTAGTCCATTGCAATTTGGCCATCTCAATCATAAGCTTATTTCTGGAGCTCTTTACTGTGTTCTTGCAGGCAGAATGTGAACTAGTTAAAATTGACATCAATTGTCACATTCAAGGTGATGTTGTGATCGAGTGCGTCAGCTTGCATGATGACATGGAACGGGAAGAGATGATGTTTCGAGTTATGTTCAACACAGCCTTCATTAGGTCAAACATTTTAATTGTTAATCGGGATGAAATTGACATATTATGGGATGCTAAGGATCAATTCCCAAGAGATTTCAGAGCAGAGGTATTTCTTCGTTGTGTTTTATTGGACATAACCTTTTTCTATTGTTTCCTCCCTGACAAGTCATCTTTTTGCGCTTTTGTTTTGCTATTTCATTCGGATGAAGGTTCTTTTCTCAGACATGGATGCTGCTTCTATAGTTCCTGCAGATTTGTCTTGTTTTGAGGACAAAGATGGCCTTCCAGTGGAGGCATTTGCTAAAGTTCAGGAGATTTTTAGCAATGTGGATTGGCTAGGTCCAAAGACAAATGCTGCTCTTAATGTCCTTCACCAAATGGCTGCAGCGAATATTGTCCAAGAAAAGCCAGATGCTTATTCTCACTCTCATCACAATGCAGATGTTGTTACCTTATTACACGAAGAAAGTCCTAAAAAGCAGCAGGAGAAACAAAGGTCGAATGGAGTGGGAAGTAACACTGAGGGCTCCACAAATTTGGCATCAGAGTTTCAGCTGGCGCCCTCAGCTAAACTGTCTCCAGATAGGGGTGGACAGAAAGTTGAACCGGAATTTCTGGTAATTTCACCCCCAACACCGCCACTCGCACCTCCATTACGACCTTCCATATCTGACTCTAATGGGAAACCCATTGCTTCTCCATCTTCACCTCTCGTGCTGCTTCATCCTTCGAGCTCACACCCTCCACACCATTCACTTAGCAAACAGTCTGAGAGCTCTGTAGCAGGAAGTCATTCTTCCTTGGTTACTTCCAATAATTTGTCATCTCATCAATCTTCCCCTTGTGAAGCTCTTGCAATTTCTCCATCAACTCCACCACTTCCAGCAGTACCTTTGAAGGAGAATTCATCTATTCAAGCTAAACCTCCTCCTCCTCCACCCCCACCCCCACCCCCACCCCCAACTGTACACCCTTCTTCACCTCTGCCTTTGAAGAGTTCATCAATTGACACCGAGCGTCCGCTACCGACAGCTCCTCCCCCAACTCCACCACCTCCCCCTCGAACTCAACCTTTGAAGGATATTGCTACTACAACTGGACTTTGTCCACCCAAATCTCCTCCCCCGAATCCACCACCACCCCCTTCAGCTATGCCTTTGGCAGGTAACCAAGTTGTCACAATCGGATCTCCTTTACCCCCAACACCCCCTCCCCCTCCAACCCCTCCTGTGAAGGACAATTCAACTATTAGACGTGGGCCTCCGCCACCCCCACGTCCTCCACTTCCTTCTAGGCAAGCTGCAGGGCGTACAACTTCTCCTTCAGTTCCCTCGCCTCCACCTCCTCCCACAGCCAGTTTTTCATCCAACATTCTTGAAAGTGCACCACAGAATTCTTCAAGCGTTCCTTCTGCACCACCCCCTCCTGTCCCTTCCATTAAAGGAAGTAATGCAGAGAAGGGTTTATCTAGATCTGCATCTCCTGCACCTCCAACTCCTGCTCCCCCTTTCAGCTCTCCATCCAGTTCAAAGGGACGAGGTTTGTCGCGTACCACAAGTCCGAGAAGTAATCAAATGAAGAAAATGAAGCCATTGCATTGGTTGAAGTTGACAAGAGCTGTGCAAGGAAGTCTATGGGCTGAATCACAAAAATCTGGTGAAGCTTCCAAGTATGTATTTTCTGTATTTCTCCCCAATCCCAAAAGTTTCTGTTCAATATTATCATTTCATTGGTGCACACTTAGGGCACCAGAGATTGACATGTCAGAACTAGAGAGTCTTTTCTCAGCAGCAGTTCCAAATTCAGATCAGGAGGGATCAGGCCGCAGATCAGGTTCTCGTTCTTCACTTGTGCAGAAACTAGAGAAAGTGCAACTGGTAATTTAGCTTCCACCTCAGGTTGTCTTTTTATGTTAGTAATATTTTTATTCAATAAATGTGGGAAAACGCTCTGGGCGAGCCACATTGGGCCCAGTAAACCCAATGCATTGAAACCCACCTGCAAGTACTGTGGACCAGGAGTGGCAAAGTGTTGCCAGAAGAAGTTGATTTAGTGTTGTTAAGGCATCCAACTCAAAGCCAATTGGCAATGAGTGGAGAGGCCGCTCAGGCTCGTATTCTAGTTTTGAAGGTTGTAATTAACCAATGTGGGTCAAGCTCTAACACTCCCCCGCACGTGTGACTCCTGACCCGTACGTGGAGAGAGAAACAGATCCATGACATAGGTATCACACCAAACAACAAAACTACTCAGCTTGCTCCGTACCTACATCTTGGCCTTTCATTGATTGATATTCTTTTAATTCATTTTTGAAGCCATTCCTTTGGTCTTAAGATGCACTTAAGGCAATCAATTAACTGTGTCTTATCCGAAAGCCTAGCTCTGATACCATGTTAAAGCATCAAACTCAAAACCAATTGGCAATGAGTGGAGAGGCCACTCAGGCTCATTTGCTCGTTTTGGAGGTTGTAATTAACCAATGCTGGACAAGCTCTAACAAGTGCATTGAATGTGCTGTCTTATATTCTTATCGGTTGGTATGATTGGCTGGGTTTATATCAGTGGATGAGATATTTGCTTCCTTCGAATGATTGGCAATTTCTTCTTACCCCTGAATGCTCAATTTTTAGATTTCTGGAAAAATAATATGTTGACCATGTCAAACTGCTTTACAAAAAGGCCATGATTCCTCATTTTGTGACTCTTAAAGGGCGGTGTTATGAGAAACAGCAAGGAAGAAGGGACTGAAAAGCTCTTTCTACTTCGTGGGGCATCGAAGTCGGGTAATGAGGAGAAATGGCCTTGGAAAAATTATCAGAAGAAAAAACAAAGTTATTTTTTTTGGTTAGAGGAGAAACTGAACAAGCAGCCTGTGGGTGTAAAAAGTGTGGTAATTGGTTGCATTTTGTATGAGAAAATGGACGATAAGTAGAGCCTTTTACATGCTTTGTTCAAACAGAAAAGAGAAATTCTACCTTGTGGGAGGAGTAAGTGTGAAAAGGAGACAATGAGTAAGAGGAGAATAGTAGAATATGAGGTACTAATCCAAAAAGGGTGAAGTGTGACCCTATGGCTCACTTGTCAAGAAATTAGTGCAAGAAAATTATTCCGTGAAAATTATAGGGAAATGAAGTAAAGGAAACTGAAATACTCTTATGCATTCATTTGATAGAAGAAAATTTAAAGAGAACATTGAAAATAGTGGTTTAATTATGTAGAAATTAGTGCATAAATAAGATTCTTGCAAAATCTTGAGTTTTTTGCAGGTCATGTTTTGGGGTAAAGTTAATCCTAGCACTATAGTTAGAGATGTGGATCCCACAACTTTCCTGCTTACTTTTTTTTTCCCATACGATATACACATCAGTGGGGGCTTAGTGGGGAAGTTAGTATGTTAACAACTAATGGGAGTTCGAAGTCTCTCCATAGACTCGCACCCAGACCTCTCCCTTGGAAGCCAAGGGGTACAAACCAGATGGACTAAGAGTCATAGTAAAAATGCAGGAAATAAAAAAATTCCCATACCTTCCTTTCCTTTCCCTGCAAGGCTGCAACTTAATGGGGCCTATAGGTTAGCTGCTTCAGAGTACTACTCTACTTTATCATTTTTTTTTATGTTACAATGTGGGTTGACTGGCATTTGGCGTTATCTGTGGAGACTCAAGAGTAGATCGGGGACACTTGAAGGCCCTTGTACACCATTCATGAGGCTTACTTTCTTTTTTCACTTTTTGTTGCTTGTTCCAGTCATCATCTTCTGGGCTGATCTTCTGTTTGAATGGCTTGCAGTGCTGCTGTCTTACCTGAGACAATATTAAGTTTATTCTTGCTTCTTGCAGATTGAACACAGGCGAGCATATAATTGTGAAATCATGCTTTCGAAGGTCAAAGTACCATTGCACCAGTTGATGGTAAGCTAATAACATTGTCTTGCGCTTTGAACTTGTTAATCTGTACTTTCTCTGAGTTACTAATTTGGTCGACTTTGTAAAGTCCTTGTCCCAGATTGGGTAGGCCGCATAGAGCCTGTTCAAATGTTTCACTATTTCTCGGGGCTGGGCCCCATCTTTTTATTTATTTTTTCTCATTATATTATGTTTTTCTGACCCTTTATGCATTTGTAGTCCTTCATCCTTACAATCTTCTTCACTGGTACAGTTCAGTGCATATGTCTTGCTATGGAGATCTGTATTATGCATTTGTTAATTGTTGACCCACAGCTTATCTAAAAGCTATCTGTGTATTTATGCATTTGTTAATTGTTGACCCCCAGCTTATCTAAAAGCTTACACTGTTAGAGACGGGTAACATTAATTTAAATTATCAACTTGCCCCCTCACGTGTGATCATTCTCCATGCCAAACACATGCAAGTATTATAATTTTAAGTTACGGCATTGGGGTCGGAACAAGATCTCTCACCACTCTGATACTATATTAAATTGTTGATGAACAACTCATCTCAGCCTCTTTTTGGGTGTTCTTTAATCCGTTCTATTTCCCGCTTATTTATGTCTAGTATCTAATTATCTTAGATTACACCCTACTGTTTGTTCGTTAATATTCTTTTTTTTTTTAATCATTCCACTTGACAGAGTTCAGTGCTTGCTTTGGACGATTCAGCATTGGATGCTGATCAGGTTGATAACCTCATAAAGTTTTGTCCAACAAAAGAGGAGATGGAACTGCTTAAGGTATGCAGATAGGCTATTTTGCGTATGGTGATACCCCGTTTAGTACAGACTTCTTGATCTAGAATCTCAAGTGGATCTGGGATAATACGTTCCAATTCCTTCTTAATAATTATAACTAGGCTAACTATTTCCTTTTCAGGGCTATAATGGAGAGAAGGAGAAGTTAGGAAAATGTGAACAGGTTAGTGTGTTGAAGTCTTTAATCATTTGCTTTTGTTTTGGTTCAGTAATTATATATTTCCAGACTGGCACGGGTTGGGCTTTTTTCATGATTCTGAGAATCCCTACAGTTCTTCTTGGAGTTGATGCAAGTGCCCCGCACAGAATCTAAGCTCAGAGTTTTCTCATTTAAGATGCAATTCCGGTCCCAGGTTAAGCAATTGAGCATTAATTTTTCTTCTTCCTACTGATATTTGGTTTTTGCTATTTTTGTTTGCACTTAATTGGCATTTATTTACCTTTCAGGTTTCCGACCTTCGAAGTAATCTGAATGTTGTCAATTCAGCAGCAGAGCAGGTGAGCTACCCATTTCAGAGAGTTAATTTTTCTGCAATAACCACTATACTTGAGTGAAGATTGACATTTCATTAACATGGTGTTCTTACCAGATCAGGAATTCTGTCAAATTCAAAAGGGTTATGCAAACAATTCTTTCATTAGGAAATGCTTTGAATCAGGGAACTGCTAGGGGTGAGTTGGAGTTATATTAGTCGGGTTTACTGAAAGTTGCTCACTTTCTTGTTGTGTGCCAATTCGGTATTCATTCACGAGGCTTCAGTATTTCTCGGTGCCAATGGTTAAAACAAAGATTTAAAACTTTTGAAATGACAATTGAGAGAATTATTTATTGATGTGATAGTAGGGGACGGTTCATAAACAAATGTTGCTTTTAGCTTTTGTTTCGGTGGCAAAGCATTACATTTGATATGAGTAAATTTGGTGGGTTATCAAGAGTCAGGGGCAGATCTAAGCAAACACTTATTGCCATAGATTTTAGATCTCCGTTCCTTATGAAAGTTTAAGATTAATAAAGAGGCCAAAAACTGTATATTAAAACCTCCACCACCCTCACTCACGTGCTACCTTGTCTTGCATGTGGAGATACAGTCATTTACAGAAGCAAAATTCACTGGCATACTTTCTTATCATTAGTATAGTATACTTTCTCGTTGTTTTTACCTTGTCTCATGACTGCTTTTATCAAACCTTCTGATTTACCAGTTATGGTTTGTTTCTGTGGAGACATATTGCTAATGCAACTTCTCTAACTGTAGAAATTTGTATAAAGATAAAATAATAACTTAGGTTAAAAAGAGGTCTTATCATTCATGGCCTATTTCAAATTAGGATAAGACTTCCTTACTCAGCTTCCAGACTTCTTGGTCCTCTTGAATATAGTTACTTGCATCCACTGTCTTTCCAATTTGTTCTTCACGCTGAGTTTTTCCTGATGCTTCTTTCAGGCTCTGCTATTGGGTTCAGGTTAGATAGCCTCTTGAAACTAACTGAAACACGTGCCCGGAACAACAAGATGACTCTGATGCATTATCTTTGCAAGGTACAGCCCACTTCTTGCCACTTCACTATGTGAACTATTTTCTAGCATCTAGCCAAAATTGTCGGGATGTAATTCATGTACGTGTTTATACAAATGTGGAAGGGCACATGTGGAGAAATTGCTGCTTCAGGAATGTTAAGGAACATATGAAGAAATTGCATTTCTTCTTTGCATAGTACACAAATATCCTATGAGTGTGAACATAACCTTTTGTGTCTGAGGTTTTTGGATAAATTCTTGTAGAGAAATGAAAACTGATGAGGCTACCGCATAACCAAAAGCACTTTCTGGGTCATCAAGATACTTGTAACACACTATGTGACCAATGAAATGAAAAGCTAAAGTAGAGGAGTCTGGATAAGTTATGGAAATGGCTCAGAAAGCGGTGCCACACTACAACCCTATAGTGCGGCACCTGAGCCGTTGATCTTGGTAATCAATGGCTTGGATTTCATCTCGACAATGGACCGGCTTGGATCGTGCAGGTGCCGAGATGAAATTCGAGTTGTTGATCACGCGATCAACAGCTCGGATGCCGCACTACAATCCTAGCACCGCACTATAGGATCCCCAATTCCCAGAAATAGAGAGCAACATTTACATTGCCGACTGTTAATGTCAAGCAATACTGATAGCTGTTATCAGTATCCGAATTGTTTATCTTCATGGTTAAACTCTTGACAAAAAATCACCGATGGCTGTGCTCCCAACTGTTTACATCCCAAGCGATGTTGATTGGCATATAGTAAATCCATTATAAGTTGGTTGCACACCCTTTGCCCTTCATGAGATCCATTATAAGGTAGTTGCGTTATAGGATGCGTTTCACAACCTCTGCTTGGGGGCTTCTTCATTTTGTAGGAATGTGGATTCTTTGAGTCTAGAATGTACTTCTTTTTTTTTTTGCTGTGCACGTTTTTGGCACCTTTTTGAAATAGATTTAGCTGTGAATGTTTATCAGCATAAAAGAAAGATTGAAGCCCATCGTACTCATTTTAAGTTGCAATCAGCTTGTCATGAATATGTGACACATGGATTATTGTCTAGTTTTTAGGATTTACACAATTTTTAGAATGAAGGTGGTCTTTTTAGGAGAACATTGAGACTAGTCCTAGGTGGTCCTTGTTCCTCAACTCAGGACAGTTCTAGCGTCCTTGAGTGGCCTAATTTGTTTGGTTTAATAAGTAAATAGCTAGTATATCTCACGTTTTCGCACATTTTGTCCGCTTTATTTTAATTTTTTCTATCCAAAAAAGGGATAATAAATTAGTGAGAGCCTCATTAGTAATCGGCTAATCGCCATCGGTGATTAAAGAAGTACTAAATTTTTTCTTACGGTGAGGGTAGCATCCTTACTAATCTAGTTAGAGAAGTTATAGGCTTGTTTTACTTCCGGTCAAGTTATTTCTATGTGATATCTCCAGGTGATTGCTGATAAACTACCTGAACTTCTTGATTACTCAAAGGATCTTGCCAGCTTGGAACCCGCGTCAAAGGTATCTTTGCTGGCTAATGCAAAATAAGCATCTTAAGAAAATGTTGGAGAATATAACTGGCTTCTATTTTCTCATTGTCTAATTCCTTCAAGGTACAATTGAAGTATTTAGCTGAGGAAATGCAAGCCGTTAGCAAAGGACTGGAGAAAGTTGTTCAGGAATTGTCTGAGTCTGAAAATGATGGTCCTGTCTCAGAAGAATTCCGTACGGTATGAACATTTATTTAGTATGACTTCATGGTTATAAAAATGTACAACTTTAATTTTGCCTAATCACTGTTGTGGGGTGTGCTCCTACACAATTAGTCTTTTTGCCTAGTCAAAGTGTATAAGTAGAAACATCAACATATGGTTAGTGGGGAGGCTAATGATGTGGTCCATTGGGTAATTGAATTTGCCTAGCCGTTAGAGAGCTACTTGTAGCTAGCGATTAGAGCACAAGGCAAAATACCTGGTCATTTGAAGAGCTTGTGGGAGATCTAAAAAGTGTGTTTTACAAGGCATTTTGCCTAGAAGGGCTCGGATAAAGAGCCTCTTGAAATCCTACAAGGTTAAAACTGGACAGTACAATATCCTTAAAGCAGCGTTGTGAATTTAAATCAATTTTAGAGGTTTCTTTCTGCATTGAATCGGCTTCCTAGGCGGCTTATTGGACATCAATCCGCCAGCCAAGTGATTTCGAAAGATCAGAGTGTATAATGTTATGAGGATAATAGCTATATCTGCCTATAGTTTGTGTATAGTATCTCAAAATAAAATTGTTTCCTCGAGCATATCAATATTCACGTAAAACTAATGTCTTTTGGTTTGTTCTCCGGTTACTCAAGACTTTAAAGGAGTTCCTTTCTTTTGCCGAGGGAGAAGTGAGGTCTTTGGCTTTACTCTATTCTGGGGTGGTACGTCTCCATTTTCTTTAGAAGGCATGATGATATGCACCATGTGTTGTTTTTCGTTACATGCATCTTTTTATTCTTTGCAGGGTAGAAATGTCGATGCCTTGATTCTTTACCTTGGGGAAGACCCCTCTCGTTGCACATTTGAGCAAGGTAAATTGCCGGCCATGGTTGCTTTAAGAAATTGTCGACTATACCAATGGTGCTCTGATGGAAGTGAGAAAATATGCAATGCGCAGCAGTTTGTTGTGCATTGTTCAATAAACTGACAAATACTGAATATAATAGCAGTGGAACTTTCTTGTACTTCCTTTGTTGTTGTAGGAGAGAGACCAAATATCTGTATTTGCTTGTTGAACAACAATGATTACTTGAATTCCATTTGATACTTGGGCTATACAATCTTTTTATGGTTATAGTGGATAATGGGGACACTGACAAATGTATGGTTTTTCATTTACTTTACGTTTATTTTGCAGTCGTATCCACTCTTCTCAACTTTGTTAGAATGTTCAATCGTGCACATGAGGAAAATTGCAAGCAACTTGAGCTTGACAAAAAGAAAGCTGACAAAGAGGCAGAAAGTGAGAAGTTGAAAACACATGATCCACAGAAGATTTCGGAACACTTGTTGCATTCTCAAATCAAGAGTCTCCAATAGTCTGGTTTTCCCTTTTCCCCTGTGTTTAATAAATCTGTAGGCTTCTGCTGAATAGGAAACGGATGCAGAAAAGATATGCACAAAGGAAAATACAGGGGATAGTTACTTAACTTGTATATGTTTGGGTGTGATTAATAGGAGCAGTGTAGATGTAGAGTTGTAAATGTAACAATATGCAACAAGGTAGAATGCCATTGCACCAACAAAACGAAAAGAAAGAATTCCGAGCTCTGTTTCCATAGGTATCGTAATATAATTACCTACTTCCAGTAGCTTATCATTCTGTTCAAAAAGGATAAATTTTTATTTTGACCTCCTTTGTTCTCTAAATCATCAATTTGATCCCTATTTTCCTTGCAGTACAGAGAGGGAGTTGATACAATCGGGTACCCTATATGTGCAAGTTGTAAATTATTTACTGTCCAATTACAAGACAGATTCGCGAAAAGAACCAGTGAGTTTGTTCTTTTCATATATTCCTTTTGTTGATTTTTCTAATGTCCTTTTTTAGTTTCTCTCTAATTTTGTAGTTGGCGTGTACATGTAATCTCTCTTAGTGACAGTTACTTATTTTACAGCAACCTCTTCATGAGTATTGCTTTCAGAGCACCAGTTTAGCCCTAAGCCATATTTTAAGCACTTCAGAATTTACTGGTTACTGTGTAGAGATTTTGATAGGCTAATTTTCATGTGCTTTTTGTCTGCTAGTCTCTGTTTGGATCTTTTTGTAGGGGACAATAAAAGGAAGGAAAAAAATATACAGAAATTTGGATACAGTTGATTCTCTGTTCTCCTTCCTTTTCTTTTCCCTTCTTAAATCTCTTTCACAATTCCAAGATCCAAACACAACCTTAAAAATTGCAGGGGTTTTATTATTGAGGTCCTCACTTGTGTGCAATCCCACCACCAATTCAATGGTACTTTTTAGGTCTGTCTTATGTTAATGTCATGCAGCACCAGTTTGTTAATTTGAATATGCATTGTGGGCCCTCACTAGACCTTCAATTATGCTATGAGAATTCTATTAATGATTCGTTATATTGTAGTACTATATGGTTGTCTGAAGTGATGTCTGCTCTGGGGATTACCTAACCCTTTCTTTAAGTTGAAGCATTGTCGTATTTGTATCGGAATGTATGGTTGTTGACCCATAAAGGTCAGTTGTATCCAACGTCTATCTTCCTTTTGCATAATCAAATCTTTGTTAGTTAAGGTGGCCACTGTCATCTTTCTTTGTTTGTAAACTTGCTTTTATCATTTCATGCAATATTATGACATTTCCATCTTTCCATAATAAGTTGCTGCTTATTGGTGCTAATGCTAATGGTAGAACTGGTTATCGGTGATGTATATAATACATATGGAGCTTTGCTCCGTCTTTAATCAGGCTCTCCGAAAGTGCGGAGGGATTAAGCCTTCAGGATCAGTCGAGTTGCAAGTAAGCTGTTATGAAATTGCTTTGAACACATTAGATTTGCATAGAAAGTCGTAAATTTTGTAGAGGCCTAATATTTAGGGTAAATTACCAAAACCAACCTTGAGCTTTCTAGAAATTACAAATTGTCCCTCACATTTGGAAAATTACAAAATATCATCTATAGAACAAATTACCCCTTGTCATGATGTAACTGTTAGGAAATTTGATAGAAATTGTTTGACATCGTCTAATACTAATCAATGGACAAAATTGTCCTTTTGTAGATTGTGAAAAACTATTTTCGTACTTTTACCGCCTTTCACATGATTGTGTTTTTTGTTCAAATGTGATGAACTTTCACAGTGTGATCCATAACGGAAATGAAATTCTCACCAAAATTGAATGGGGAGGAACCTAGACTCTGGAGCCACTTGCTTAGCTCTCGCCCTTGAGGCTCCGATCTTGCTATATTTTCAAGGAAGCATTTTTGAGACCGCTAATTTAACACAATCTTAGGGAGTTATTGTACAATTTTTTGGAAATGTTTCAAGGACTCCCCAAAATCTTGTCTCTCATAATTTTGTACTATATTTTTTTTCGCACTTTCCAGTTCTATTTTTCAGTATTGCTGTACAGTTCCATCAACTTTCTTGGTAATTGGAATTGTAGTATTTGTGCTCATTATGAAATTATTCTAATACTTTAATTAAAATTAATACTGTTAGGATTCTTCATAGAATCTTTTTTAATGTTGTGGTTATTATTATACGGCATTATTTTCTGAAGTATTTTCTCTTATCTTTTTCCACTTCACCTTACACGATTCGAAGGGTGGAAGTTGTGTGCAATACCATGTGTGGGTTGTTGGGCTTTTGCCTCTTTAATCCAACAGTTAATTCATACTACCACAATATGTAAATAGTAAAAAAGATACCAGTATTGTTTTTCGTAAAAAAATTGAAAATCACTATACTGACATGGTTTTTTTGCAATTTTTATTAAAAGGAGTTTTCCACTATATACTTGAATAGATAATTTGTCTTCCACCACATCGAATGGTCCTTTTTTATTTTAAAAGAAAATTGTTAGAGAAAAACTTGGGTGCCAGTCGGCTATGGCCACGTGGTGCTCGATCGCGGATCTTGACCTCCAAAAGTATTTCGGACGACCCAGATTGTAAAGAGAGAGTGTTTTTCTCATGATTAATGTACTCTCACTTCTTATATTAAGCCAATCTATAATGGGCTACTTAAATAGAATTTTGATTTGTAAACAATGAGATTGGTGTTTTAAATTAGTCGATTCGTCCGCTGCCTTTTTATAAAATAATAATAATAAACTATCCTGACATAATAATTTGAGAAAAACTTGGGTGCCGGTCGGATATGGCCACGTGGTGTTTGACTGCACATCTCTCTCTCTCTCTGTGGCCGTCCAAAAAACTTTTAGTCTTCTACACGGCCAAGCTACGCGATCAAATATCACGTGATTATATCCGATCAGCACCCGAGTTTTTCTCAAGTCGTACTTCAGATCAAAAGCTTGGGAGCCTCAGCTCAGATGCTCCTAAAAAAGGTAAAAACAAGGTACAGGAAGCAAGGTACCTTTGGACTATTGATATGCTTTCTTATTTTCTTGATCGAACTATACTAATTATTACACTGAGAACTTTATTGTGCATATATAATATGTTTTCATCAAAGTTATCAATTTTCTGTCTGGACTTTTGGAGAGGGCTTTTGATACTCAGTTTGTGTAGGATGCAAGTCACGTGCCGGTTCTGGTTACTTTTATTTGTATATTTTACTATTTTATTAGATTCTTGTTTATATTTTTGTTGCAGAAAAATGATGAAATGATTCTTTCCCAAGATCTTAAATAATAAATGCAAATCCCAAAAAACACCGACATTAACCCTTGCGATCGCCAAGCAGGAAGCTCGATTATATATTTTGGGTTTTACAGTAGTTTTTGTATTTCTTTTCTGCTTGATCGTAATTTCCTCCCCCCTAATCCGGTTGACCACGAACCAATCCTGCTCTAGAGGGATCCGGGGACCTCATAGCACACCTAATGCGTTGTATTATGCAGCGCAACATTCTAGCCGTCGAAAAGTGTTTTGGATGGTCCGAATTTAATAAAACTCTTCTATGGAAGAGTATTCTATTCCGTGAAAAAGTTTTTTTTAATCCAGACCATTAGGTGCGTTGCACCGTCCCCGCTTCTGCTCTAAAGGGGCAGCATTTTAAAGATTTCCACCTGCCCGGTGATTTTGGTACTCAAATTGAAATATTCGGGCTACTATCGCAATATAACTAGTTGATCACACTATCACACTTCTCTTTTTATCATTAGTACTGTTTTGTTTATGTCTTTGTTTATGGGAATTTTACAATATAGTACACTTAAATATATAGGAAAAAATTAAACAAGTTAAAGGACAATGTCAGTAATTTTACATAAATGAAAACGAAAAAGAGTTCTGATTTTACAAAAAGAATAGTGTACGAGTAATTATCCATCCAATGAATGGACCACTTTAAGGGATATTTCATAAACCGGCTCAAGTCAGCAATTGATTTAAGTCAATTTTGTTAATGTATTGTAAGATAATGACTTGTCTAATAGAGATAAATCAATTAAGGACATTTGCGTAATTATGTAAATGTCAACATCCATTCCTGAAAAGACAGAAATGCCCATAAAAACCCACAAATTAATTACCCAACCTCACATGCCCTAGAATTGTGACAAAATTGAGTGGCCAAATTAGCAAAATTGGCTAACATGAATTTGGACTTTACTAGTAGTTCTTTAATACTACTCCCTCCGTCCCAAATTTTTTGTCTAGTTCACAAAACGAGAACCTAAAAATAAGTCTTTTAAAAGAAAATTTTCGAACTTTTTACATAAATTAGAAGTACTCGTTGATATCTAGTCGCTTGTTAAAAAATATTGAATTTTTCTTGAAAATTTTGTATAATTTTCAAGTTTTTATTTTACGAACCGGACAAAAATTTTGAGCCGAATAGAATACCTTTTTAGTAGAGTAGTTTGGATAAGGCAGCCTTGTGTCGGTGAGTTAGGCAACTTTTGTCACAATGCATACACAGTGTATAATTTGGCATCACATGCTCAGGGGTGAAACAAGCGGTGGGGGCCTCTATTGCAAAATGCTCTATGCGTCCCTGGGGACCACCTCATTATTCTAACCCCATGTGCCCCAACGTTTTTGCGGAAAATAATTTCTGCAGATGAATAAATTCCAACATTTCTCTTCGAATGTAGCACTAATAAAATGACCGAAGCCAATTTAATTTAGAAATATTTAAAACAAATTGAGTTTTAATAATTTTTTAAAAGTTGGATATTTTCAAAACATTCTGGGTTTTGGTTATAATTTTCTACTTTTCCGATTCTTCTTGTCAAAGAAAATCAATAAGTCGTAAAAGTTTAACGCAACTAACAAATAAGAATTTTTTCTTTTGATAGAGATAAATTTTTAAAATAACTTTTAGCACCGTAACTTATCTTGGAAACTTGGCTAAACCACTAGTGCACCCCAAAAGAATTAGTATTTGCATGAGTGGTAAAATTAACCACAGGGCATCTCATTTTCATAAACATCTTCATTTTGCAAAGGACCCACATTAAATCATTTGATTGTTGTTAGAGATATTGGACCTCTCTTTTTCAAACATGATCTTATTAGTGGTAAAAAAGCATTCTTTAAAAAAAAAAAAAAAAACATATAGATCACTGGCTTGAACATAATGTGATTTAATAATTGTGTAGTTGTACCATTCAACCAACCCCTGCTAAGTTAATTATAGGATTCGGATTCCCTAGTCCAAATTTTGTAAACTTAACAGGACAAGTCTAATTTGGACTGTGACAAGTCTAATTTGGACTGTCTATTTGTATAATCAATAATTCGGGTTTAGACTGTTCGTTCAGTCTAAATTATGAACCGTAGAGGATCTAATTCCCTTAATTATATGATAATAAAAAATACCCCATAGTACTCCATTTCACTCATCAACATTAATATGATTAAGGTATATGTAAACATCATTAGTGTCCGTCAGACATTATTACTTGGGAGTACTATAATTTTAGCTTTACTTTTTTTATAACAGTCACTACTCGGATCTGGGACCCTGTTGCGCTGCACCCATCCGGTTGTTTGTTGCAAAAATACACGGTTCGGATCATATCTAACTTCATGTGAGAGTCATTTTTTTGATTTAATCTGAGCCGTAAATTTTTAGAGCGGACAACCGAATAAAATGCATGACACCGTGTCATACACCTGATGCACCGCAGGAACCCTTGTCCGTCGGTACTCATATGATCTGGACAAGACTTTAACAGTTTGTGGGTCGACAGAAACTTCGCTGAAGACTAAAGTTGAAGAGGTGGTATGTACCACCCACTTTGTACACAAACAATAATTACTAACAAAAAGTAACGATACGGTACCAATGGATGGATACTAATGTAGGACCACATACGATTCAAAACATCGGATCGGTTCAATTGAATATCGATAAGTATAGAAACGATTTGTTCTGAGGTTTCGAATATGCAATATAGAATTCTGAACCAAACATTAAAGGAATTGATCCTTAAACACTTTCCGGTATCAGATTTAACCAAAAACACAAACCTCTCTCCCTATGTCGTGAGAGAAACGGAGATTCTTGTGTGCGCTCCCTGATGTGTTTTCAATAGTCTTGATTTCATCTCGGCACTTTCCAGTTTTTTTTTTTCGTTTCTATGTTACTTATGTTGTCAACAGTTTTAGCTCCGTTGGTGGAGTTTTTTTTCAATCCCTGTGTGGACTTTCCTGTACCTTTTGTGAGTATTGTTCGTATGTACTCAGTATATTCTCTTTCGATCTATATAGACACCCCAAATGTTGTGGTATTTTTACCCAACCTAGGGCTCCGTACGTATTGGGGTTTTTTGTTTTTTGTTTTGCCTTTTTGTCGATTTCTGAGTAATGAAATTATCCTTTATTTAAAAAAAAAAAGAGTACATAAAAAATTTCTCCAAAATTGTTTAGGAATGGACCATTTATTTTTCTTTTGTGAATATTTTCATTTCATGTATTCTAATATAGTACTTTAACATTTTGGGGGCTCCAAATTTCTTGAAGATGTGGCTGTATTGGCCATGCATCATGCACGTGAGGCTACTGATTTTTTGGAGCCTTGGTAATAGTACTAGACCTCACATTAAAGGTGCTATTGGACAAACCAAAAAGTGAGGGCAATACATTGACTTATACTACTCCAGAAGATCACTATGATCCTTCTTTAAACCAAATCATAATTATTGAGTATTTCCGAAGCAGTCCTTCTATTGTCAGCCTATTAGACTGAAGATAAGGCAAACTTTTTCATAAAAGAGTTTTAATTATATGTACCTTACCATCTACCCATTGAGCTGACCGTAAATTTTTCCTTTTTGGAGAGGCACGTACCATATGGTACCACATTAAAGTGAATCATACGCGTTCCGACCGAATGGTTATTGCTACGTAAATACTTGGGAGTTTTGCGTAGACAACCATGCTTGGTACTCGGAGAGCCCCCAATAATTTGTGGATTTCTCCTCACTCTTTCTTTCACATGTAAATGTATAGCCAATATTCACCTGCATAAAGGACACATACAAAATTAAACTGGATAATTTAAAGTGAGAGAAAATAAAGAAAAGAGAGAGCCAAATCCACAAGGTCTCTCTCTCTCTCTCTCTCTCTCGGAATCCCAATGTTTCATTACACCAACCGCCATTTCTTCAGCCTAAAGGCTGTAATCCATTGATAACAACCTCGTCCCCACCGTACTCATTGCATTGTAGAGAGAGAGAGAGAGAGAGAGAGAGAGATTGTTATAAGGAAATGGAGGTGGGTAGAAAAAGGGGCACAACAAAAAACGTTGCGGTGGCAGGGTCTGTTTGGGATAACAGGATGAAGAGCGATGAAGTCAAAGGAGGAATCAAAGTCTACAATGCGGAAGAGAAACCAGAAGAAAATGGGGAAAAAAGAATGAGGCCGAAACAGAGTGCAATTGGGGTAAATGGGAAGAGGAAGACATGGAAATCCGAGAGTTCTGATGGGGTTGAGCGGAACCCAATTCAGATTTCAAGGCAAAGATCAGAACCCAGAAAGGAATTGGATCAACAATGCAAGGAGACGAGTGTTTCTGCTGCTGCTGATAGAGTCAAGATAAAATCCCCTGTTCCGAAAATTAGAAAGAGTAGATCTGAGGTGGGTAAGGAGGTGAGTGTGTCTGCTGATGGAGTTGAGAGAAGCCCAATTCAGATTAGGAAGGTAAAGTCTGAATCTCTAAGGTTAAATTGTCAATCAGATGGTGAAATGGGCAATGGCGATGAAATTGAGAGAAACTCAATTGAGAAAATGAAGACTAGATCTGGAGAAATAAAGGAGCTGAGTTTGTCTGTTGATGATGGAAAGGAGAAAACCCCAGTGCAGACAAGGAAACTAAAGTCTGAATCTTTAAAATTGATTGGTCATTCTGATGTCGAATCTGGTGATGGTGATGGGATTGAGGGGAATGCGACCCACTTGAGGAAGGTGAAGTCAGAGTCCAATAGAAATTTGGGGGATTCTGTCAATGAGAGGAATTCAAGTCCACTGAGCAAAGTAAAATCGGTGGCTGGTGAAGTTTTGGATGGTGAAATTGAGAGGAATTCAATTGAATTGAAGAATGCGAAATCGGAATCGAACAAGGCTATTGATGAGTCTGTTGAAGAAATTGAGAAGAACCCAGTTGGAATTGAGGAGACTAAATCTGATGAATCTTTCAAAGAGTTTGGGGTGTGTGAAGAGAAGGTGGTTTCTAGTAGTTTGAGCAATTTGGGTCAGGTCAAATCTGCTCCAGAAATGGTGGTGGATGAAGAAGATGAAGAAGAAGATGATGATGATGAAGATTTGGATGAAGAATTTGATGAGGAGGTGGATGAGGAAATTGAGATTGATGAAGTCAAGGAAATTGACTTAAAAGAAGAAAAGCCCAAGAAAGTTGTGAATGAAGAGAAGAAGGTGCAGAAAGTCCAAGAAAAACCACTACCCATCATCAAACCAATTGTGAAAAAGCAAGTTCCTCCATTAGTGAACCATTCTAGAATTCATCCAATTCCCACAAAAACTAAAGCAAGTAAGCATGATTTTTGGCAAAATATCACCAAATTATGGCATTTGTGGTCTTTTTTCTGTCATTCTTATTCTTGACCAGTGATTATTATTATTATTTTTTTAATTTTTAATGTTTTTGGGTTTTTGTAGGTCCTGTTTCAAATGGGTTCCAAAGGCCTCCTGAAACAAATACTGGATTCCAGAGAGTTCCTCAAACTCATACCAAATTGCAGAGTTTAGGTGACATTTCACTGATGGTTGTAATTTATTCTTGTATTTTTTGCTGCTGTATCTGTAATTGATTTTTGGTGTTTCTTAATCCTTTTTCCTCAGTTGATTTGGTGATGTGGAGAGAGATCTCGAGATCGGCATTTGTCTTTGGATTGGGAACATTCATCATAATCTCACTCTCCTACACCAAAGATCTCAATATAAGGTTAGATATAAAACAATTAAGAGAAAATATGAATTTACTCATCCCCTGTTTCAAAACAGAGCAAAAATTGAAAAAAAAAAATCTCTTGAATTTGGTTTTACAGCTTCATAACTGTGATTTCGTATCTGGGTCTTCTCTATCTTGCTGCAATCTTCCTGTTCAGATCCATAATTTGCAGGTAATTCCTTAAATTTATTTTTGTTTCTTTGGAATAGAATATATATAGATAGCTTAAATTCTGTTTTGAAATTCTTTAATGTTTTTGGTTTCTTTGCCTAAATTGAAAAAACAGGGGAGTTGCAGATGATTCAAGCCAACAAGACTATGTTGTTGGAGAAGAAGAAGCAATGTGGTTACTAGAAAAGATTCTTCCTTATTTAAATGAGTTTCTTCTAAAACTCAGAGCCCTTTTTTCTGGAGATCCTGCCACCACAATGAAGGTGAATTTCCCATTTTTACCCCTAATTTTTTTAAAGAAAAATGATTGAGATTTCAGACACAGAGGCATTCGAAGCCGTTCAATTCGTATGGATCTCACATGCATCTTGTTGGGCTATATGCATCGAACAACTCCGAATGCACGAGTCTGGAAGTCATTATCCATAGCATTGCTCTTCTCCTTGGTGTGAAAATATTAACAGTGAACACCATTGATAAATGTCAGTTGGCGGTGCTGCTGTTTGTTTTGGCAAGGTGTGGGAGCTCCATCACTATTTGGAAGATGGCCAAATTGGGTGAGTATGAGTTCTTTAGATTGTATATTCTTTAACAAATGGAGCATATTTCTTGATTCTCCTTGGTATAAAGAGATTGGATCTTCTTCATTTCTTAACTTCGGCGGACAAGACAGTCCCGTTGAGTTCAAAACTTGAACCGGAGAAAATCTGAAGCCCGGAAACAGAGGGCATTTGCTCACATTAGTTATGAAATTCATATGGAGTAATCTGTAAAAATGTACCACGTCAACTGAACATTCTTTTCTTCCCTCCATTGCAGTTTTTCACTGACTGGTAGGCCTTTTTTTGCATTTATTTATCATCACTGACTGGTGGTTGTGCCCAAACTTTCTTACAGGCTTTTTCGGAGTATTCACCGTACCAAAAATCGTCTCTTCGTATTCCACACAGTTAACCAATTACGGTAAATTTCATACTTCTATGCGTTTTCATCCATACAAGATGGTCCACTCCGGCACATTTTCGGTCTTTTCCGAGGCCGATTTCAATGACTGATAATTGTTCTTTGTATATTCCGTCGAGAATATTAGTTACGTCAAAAATCATATTTATTGAATTGATGATTTTTCGTGACACATTTGTCTTAAAGGAAATAGAATTTTGAAAACATTGTAACAATACATTGAAACCCATTTTTCTTAATATAAAAATGTTCTTTGAAATATCAAAAATTATCGAATTAACATAAACTTTGACGTGGCTGGTGTTCTCGACGAAATTTGAAAAGTGAACAATACTGGTCATTGATCTCTGTTCAACGTAAATTTTGACAAGGCTAATTTCTTGGATGATTCTAAATCATACTCCATCCAGTCATTTTCGATCACCAAAATGAGGTTTAGAAAGGCACAAAAATGACCCATATAGTGCACGGTCTTCCTATCTTCCCATCTGTAAGATAATATATGAGATTTGGAATGTTAGAAACACATTCGACGGTCCACATGACGCACTAAATGGGCACCTTATACGAGCGTCATATTGCACCTCATTTCCATGATGATACACCGCTGGAGTGTATGGAGAATGGACCATAATACTAACTTTAATCACAAGCATTAGATGCTGTCTGCACCACACCAGTAGTGTGGTCGTCCCATTTGTTGATCGTAAATTTCTGTCGGGTCCATACACTTATTATCTTATTTCACAGTAATGTGTGAATTGTGATCGAAAAGAGTGTTGAAATTCTGTGTAGGGTGTCCTAAGACCGCCAAATAATTAGTCGGTCCCATTGCATAAATGTATCCATAAATCATGCAACGGCTATATTTGCTTTTTTGGTTTGGTTTATTAAAAGAGAGTAGATATAATGGGTCCCTCAACAATGACTAATGCATACATTGGATCCATTTTTTTGGCCTTGTTTTTCGTAGACATTTAGGTCCATATCTATCACCATCAAATTATTACAAGTATTAACGTCTTTCTCTTTAGTGAGTTTGGTCTCTAAATCAATGGTCAACTTATATAGTTGGTAGAAACTAGAATGCAATGTAAATTTCATGACAATGAGGGATGGTGACCAAAATTTATGGGTGATGGTGATGTTATGATGACTATAAACGAAGAAAAACTTGGGTGTCGAGCGGGTAAGAGTACACGTGGTGTCGAGCGTGCATCTCGGCCGTTCAACCAGCTAAACAAAATAATGACCAGGATTAATGCTAAAGTGAATTGTGGGGCAAGATATGGGACTTAAGGGTTTACTCCCCCGAAACCTCTCAGGTGTTATTAACTCATTTGGGGCCTGTTTATTCAATTTTTTACTCCGTCTTTAACTAAACTCTCCACAAGTGAGCGGTGAAATTGAGCCCTCAAGATTATCGGGGTGCCTGTAAGTTGGTTAGGACACTGACTTATAAACCAAAAAAAAAGGAAATTGATTTTGACCCATCCTTTTTTTATAATTGCAATAGCCTTTATTGTATTTTAGTGAAAAATTATACATAAAAGTGCACTACGATATAAGAAACGGTGCCTGTAAGTTGGTTAGGACAGTACTTATAAACCAAAAAATAGGTAATTGATTTTCACCCAGACTTTTTTTATAATTGCAATACCCTTTATTGTCTTTGAGTGAAAAATTATACATAAAAGTGTACTAGATGATAAGAACGGTGTGCAATTACAAAAAAATAAAAAATAAAATGTGTGAAAATAATTTCCAACTCTTCTCGAAGACTATTATACGAAATAGCTGGCGCAAATGGCGTTTGGGCATTATCTTTTCGAACCATGTACATTGCTGCTGTATTTCTGATTTTCTGTAGAAAAAAAGTTTCATTTAGCATTTCAAGATGTCTGGGATCTATGCTCATAAATGGGTCAACTTTGTTTCTTTTAGCATTTCAGTAAATAGGTCAACTTTGTGTATCATTTTCCTAGAGGTCCAAAATTATAATAGGCTTTTTGTGAGTGCGATTTTGTTCACCGAAGAGAGTGATTTGGGGTCTCTATAGGGACCGAAGTCACTCCATCCCGTAGTGATCTTAGTTGTGAGCCCTTTATAGTTTGTATTTGGGATCGGAACCGATTAATTTATCGAGAATTTTGAGTAGTTCATTCATGTAAAAAATTAAATTAATTGAATATTGGTAGCCATACGGTTGGATACCATTTATTTTACGAAAATGATAACCAATATCAATTAGAAAATAAATTGTAAGACGAATTTGTCTCAATATTGTGTCTACCAAATCTCTGATAATCATAATTTTTTGTACTCTTAATGTGCTAAACGTTCTTAGGAAAATGAACGATTTACATCTCAAATAAATATTTCAGAGGGCCCACAATTGATATCACTACGGAAGTGTAGTGATTTGGGTCACTATGGGGACCCCAAGTCCGAACACATTACCTTCACTACTATTAGTTGAGATGGTGTAGGTTTTAGGTCCTACCCCGTAATACACATTTTGGTGGGATCCATACAATCTCACCCGATAAGAATGAGGGTAATGTTTACCCTCTTTTAACGATACTCGTTTTTTGTTGGTGGGCTCACGTCCATGTGGAAGTTTTCTATAGCTTTCATGGACTCATGTTAGACTCGGCCCACTGGGGCCTATTGCTTTACAGGCTAGCCCATGTTTGGATGTTTCTCCTTACCTTTTTCTTCTAATCCAAAAGATTTTAGCAACTCAGTTGTTAAAATCAACCATGATTTTAACAACTGAGTTGCTAAAATCTTTTGGAAAACTTAGATTTGGCCCACTTGGGCCTATTTCTCTACCTAATTATATAATTGGGCAATTGTTGTATGAAGGTAAATTCTGGGTGAGAAGGTTCAAAGATGCATGGGAATCATGCTCTCACAAGAAAGCAGTGGCTTTTGGCATATTTACCCTTGTTTGGAATCTCTCCTCAGTCTTGGCTCGAATCTGGGCAGGTATGAAAACTTCTTTGCTATCTCTTTTCATTGATAGTTAGGGTTCATCCACGAGTCGACAAACAGTAAATTATTCGAGTTTGGTTTGAAAGTTTAATGTGTTTGAAAAAAATCAAGAAACGAGTTCGAATAGTTGCGTCATAAGCTGAACAACAAAAGTGTGATTTGGGTGATGTGACAGATTTTTCAAAACCAAACTTGTCAAATTTTTTTTTTTTTGGGTAAATGTTTTTTTTTTTTTTTCCGACACCATTACATGAGTTTTATCATAACATTTAACCAATGATACCCAGTATAGCAGTCAGTGAACTAACATGCTTTTTCATGTCCATCACATTGCAGTGTTCATGTTGTATGTTGCGTTCCGATATTACCAGCAGTCATTGGCGACAGATAATTGGGTAGAAGAAGAATCCAAATGCGAAACTACGTGGCAAGACCCCATTGGCGAGCACAGACGAGGGCGTAGGACCTCTACAGTGGACGTGAAAAAAGAAAAGAAAAGGTTTTGATAAGTAACAGTTCCACAAAATAATGCTATGATGGAGTATTATAATACAGTATTATATATATCTACAGTAATATAAGCCAATAATAATGTTAGATTATTTTAATTCTTTCCATTTCTTTTCTAGTTGTAAATATTTTTGTTTGGGCTTGAATTGCCATAGTAAAAGTGCAATACATTTTGTAACAAAAGACACAATAAATATATGGTTGTCTTGAATGTAAGCTTTGGTTTGTCTTAAGCTTTAGCTGTTTCAGTTTATTTTTCGTGTTTTCTGAATTATTTTTAGTTTGTGGGGATAATTTTTACTTTTTTAAGTTTGTCTCAGCAAGAGAAATTGAAAAAGCAAACACAGTGAATTTAATTTGATACCCAAAGTTTTAAAAAAACAAAAAACAAAAAAAAATCAGTGAAAAAATTTAGCTTTTGTTAATCTCAACCGAGAAAAATCGTTAAAAATCTAAAATGCTTACAAAAAAAAAAACACTTTAAAATGGAAATAGAAGTTATGATATTCCACAATCTTGCATGCATGCATTTTCTCCAATTGAGGTCCAAAATGTTTCCCCTTAACCAGAACTACAGATTCAGACGGGCCTATCTTATTAGGCCTGGCGACAATTGAGGCCTTTGAATTTGATTTTTTCTTGGGTTAATTTCACTAACCTCCCCTGAGGTTTGCATTAATGTCACTGATCTCCCCTCAGTTTTCTGATATTCCACTGCGCTCCCTTGCTTTACAAAATAAATGGCAGATTCCCCCTTTACCGTCAATTCCGTTACTGACTTTGAAAAAAAAACGTTTAAGTCCCCCAAATTCTCTCTTTTTATCCCCATTTTATCCCTCCCTCTTACCCTCACAACTATAAATATACTACCCAAACCTCACTCTCACATTTTGGAATCTGGAAAAACAACCCAGACCTCACTCCCTCTCACTCTTCAATCCAAGTAACTTCTTACTCCAAAACTTAAATTTTTTTTCTTTCTAATTGTACACCATTTTTTGGGCTTAGCTTAGATAATTAGATTTGCAACTTTTTTCACATTTTTTTTTTAACTTTACAAGGACATTTTTTTTTATTTCCAAAGTGAAAATTAACCCTATTCATGAAAAATTTGGGCAAAATCTATGTTCCATTTCATTATCGTAGTACCATAAACTAGTTCATCTGATCATGGATTTTTTTTTGAACTCATAGCATGGACATGTCTTCTACTACCAATGGAGGAAATGTGCTAAGGGCAAGGGCCAAAACATGTGGTTGTGGGTTGGAAGCAATTCTCAAGGTCACTCATAATGAAAGGAACAAAGGAAAAATATAGCAATGAAAGACCCATTTTGTATCTCATGTATCTGTTGTAACAATGCAGCCATGGAGTATTCATGTCAAGTAATCAAAGGCATCCAGTAATAGTCAACTTAATTAAACACCTAATTCAGTAATCCAAACCATAATTCATCACATAATTCATTCAAACCATAATAGTTTGCTTAATCCATCAGAATCTAAACCATAATTCATTACATAAGTCATTGTCATAATGTCAAGGATAACATATCTATACCATATCCTGAGCACTTTACAAAAGATGGTGCACTTTACAAAAATATACTGAGGTTTTTGTACAAATAGAAGTACCCAATATTGAGGTTTATGTACAAATAGTTTCTTAAAAAGCCATCATCAACCTTTGGTATGGGAATTTCAACATGCAGCAAAGCGTAATAAAAAAAAAGTTCATACAGATCAACCAAGTGCCTATTTCATACATTGATGCACCATCATTTGGGTACCCAGATACCTTACTTCTTGATGAGCAAAACAAACCCCCAAAATTACCTAGCTAAAACCGATTCAAGGCTTCGGTTCAGACAGAAACAGAGTGAATCAACAGAGTTATTGCTAATACAGAGGGGGAGGGAGAGAGAGAGAGAGAGAGAGAGAAAACGCGAACCTGAAGATGGAGGAATAAAAGGGCATCGATCTACATGCAACCGGGTTTGTCCTCTTCGATCTACATCTCCTTGTGTTTGATACGTCTTCTGAAACGTTAGAGGAAGGTCGGATTTTCACGCGTCTTCAACAATCCAGGTTTGTCGAATCTTTGTCTCTTTGTCTCTCTCTCTCTCTCTAGAACGGCGATGGGTATGAGCTGATCTATTGTAAATTAGGGCTGAGGGTTGATATATGTAGCAAGGGTACTAAAGTCTTTCCACTTGAAATGTTAACCCCGTTAGTCCAATATAGACGGAAAGGGGGAATCTGCCATTTATTTTTTAAAGCAAGGGAGAGCAGTGGAATATCAAAAAACTGAGGGGAGGTCAGTGAGATTAATGCAAACCTCAGAGGAGGTTAGTGAAATTAACCCTTTTTTCTTTTGTGTGCACTTTTTACTTCACTTCTATTTTTTTTATTTATTTTGTAACTTATTGTTTTTTATTTAAATCAAGATGCGAAGTAAGTAAATACTTCACTTTAGATTAGTTTTTGAAATTGTGAAAATTTTAATTTTTTTTGTGACAATTGGTAAAATAAGTTAATAATAATCGCCAAGTTCTAAAAACTTCTTAGGTATCGTTGCCTTTATCAGTGATATTGTAATCTTCTATGAATTGCTATGTTAAGTATAGTGTACATTTTCCTTTTATCATGTGAAATCAAGAATTGGTCAAAACATTAAAGACAATTTTTAAATCTCAGTTCAATGATGTTAAACCCTAACCATTCAAGAGAATGTTTGAGAGCCATTTGCTTCAGATTAAAATAAAAATCTGTAAAAGTAGTGTGTATAGAAGGCATTTTAATAGATCTGGCTTTTTGGTTGATTTTTGTCTTTATCAAAAAAATCTAAGTTAGGATCACAATTTTTTATTTTCTCAATTCCTCCCGTTGATGCTAAAGGGGCCGGTTTCGCTGACATACAGGAAAATACACGCTTTTGTTCCGGGTTATATTGTGATGAGTCAAACCATTCACTATGTTCAATAAAATAGGAAATCCTTCAAAAATTCAGCTCAATCGAATATCGATAAGTGCTTGATCCAAACAAATTTTCAAAAAATCTTGGTAGAAAGTAGAAACTGGTGTTCTCAGAATTGTTTGGATCGAGCGCTTACCGATATTCGAATGAGTTAATTTGTTACGAGTATCCTTAAAAACATGTTTTAAAAAAGTTGAACGGCTCGGATTGTTAGCGTAAGGCTCCGAACCAAAACGTATTTTTTAATGTGTCCTTAGAATGGGCCCCAAAACTAATACTCCAATTCACAAAAATTTGATATGAAAATAAAGAATGCAAGGAATTTTTGAGCAAAAATATGCAAGAAATTCTTGGGCAAAAATGGCTTATTTAGTTAAAACCAAGGTTCTGAAAATATCGTATGGCTTAGGTACCCTTTTTTTTTTACTTGTATGGTATATACCGGTAGCAGTAGCAGTCAGATATCGGGTACTGTTTCAGATTGGATGCTACTACAATTAAATACTTTTGTATATAAGAAAACATTTCAATTTTAATCCTATAATTTCAGCCATTGATTTAAATCAAAGGTTCTAATTAATTAATTTATCTGTTGTTCTGACCTAAACTTGCCCTTCTTGAATGCACTGGCAAGTCCCCAACCCATACACACTCAGATATAGGGTTGAGATGAATCCCCTAGTTTCTATCCCAGGGCTCCAATTTTTCTGCCATATTAACCGACGAAAACTGTCAATGTGCGTGAGCAAGCAGTGACACAAGATGGCCAATGACGAGCGAGTCAATGTTGTCTCTTTCGCAGTTTTCGTCCAAAAAAGGTACCAGAGCAAATCACTGTTTTCGCCATCTCGTCCGAGATTGTCCGAAATTGCCGGTACCCACCGGTATCTGATTTGGAACGGTATTTGAGGGTGAGGTTACCAGTTTTTCTCAAGTCCGGTACATACCGGTACGGAACGGATTAAGAACCTTGGTCAAAACACCTCCAAAAACAAGGGGCACTAATGTACTCAGAAAAAACCTCAGGGGAGATTGGCGTAATTCCACCCTATTTATTTATTCTACTGCTCAAATTGAAATGCTGTAAAACCCTAACCCTGTCTCGTCACTGTCCCTCGCTCGCTCGTCGTCGTCGTCAATTACCCTTCTTCAGTTCTCTCTCGAGCAGGTACCCATCTTCTCTCTCTAACTTCTTCTGTATGTCTGGTTTCTGTTTGTTAAGCTTCAATTTAGACGCTTAAACATGGAAGAAATCACTTCTTGAAAGATCATCGCCAGTGGTGAATGAATTTGACCCAGTTGCAGTGTTAGTACCATTCTTTTAGGGTTGGGGGCATTCTTCATATCGTTTCTTTTTTATTTATTTCAGATGAGTTTCGCGGCGACTGAATCACCGCAGCATTCATCGAGCGGAGATGACTTCGCTGGATTCCTTGATGAAGAGCTAGGTTATAATTCGGACACATTACCCGACGAAGAAGATGAGGATGAGGGTGATACGAGCAGGTAGTGAAAGGGTCCATTTATTAGGTCTAATGTGAGCTAATTTATTAATCTTATTCTTTGAGTTCAGCTTTAATGTGGCAGTAGGAATGATAGATACATTTGATTCTCGTTTTGGTGATTTATGATCACTAAATTTTTTAGGATTAAAAGGCGAAAGGTGGAGGTTCAGGAAAGTGTGGAGGACGCTGAGGGTTGTTCAACTTCGCAGCTAGTTGTAGAACAAAGTCTAGGTGATGTTTTTTCTCTTTCGATTTTATGCATTATTTTATCAGTATTCTCATGTTTAATGAACTCAGCTACCTTTTGACTTTTAATTATCATGCCTGTATTTTATGCTGTCACTTTACTTGAGCTAAATAATGCCTTGATGGTGTAGACGGAGACACAGTTTCGGTCATTGACTGGGTGGTTCTTGGTCTATATTCTTATGATTTAGACCCTCATTCGAAGCTTTTAGGCTTAACTTAACCTACCGCGAAACCTAATTGTTGGCAATATTTGTCATTATAGAGTGTCCTGCAATCACCGTCCTTCAAAAATTTTCCTTCCCTTGTTGTGGCCAATATTTGACTAAGTGTTTCCTGTTGGTTATTGGCATACGGAAGTACGGAGCAAAAATTGCTGACATTTTTGTTGCTAAATGCTAATCCATTAAGCTGTCTTTAACATGTATGCTTGAAGAAGGAATCAAATTGAATTGAATTCCTCGAAACTGTTCTTTTGTTTTCTTCCTTTTTTGTTAAGTAGCTGAAGACAAGTCAATTAGCTCATTCTGCACCTTGCTTCCTTTGCTTTGATCTCATTTCAGCTGGTTTTTACTCACGTTGCAAAGCATGTTTTGTTTAGATAAGTAAAGGTAGATATTGATAGAAGATGCTCCACCCACGTACATGAAAGGTGCAGAGCATCTTTTGCTACTCAAAGCTGACACCTGTCTTTCCACATCTTATCGGTTGAGATCGGGATTTCAAAGTTTCATTCTTGTCTAGTATTTGACTTCAATGTAGAGTTTTAGCATTTGATTGGATATTGACGTTTCGAACTTGCTATTTGTGCAGAAGCATCTGTTAAGGTCCTCAAGGAGGACATATGCGAGCATCCTGGTTTTTTCGCAGGACTGTGTGTGAGGTGTGGGCATAAGGTGGATGTGGCAGAAAAAAATTCAGTGGCATTGAAGTACTTACACAAGGTGATTTCTTTGCATCCACTTAATGTACATATTGGAATGGTATTTTGCTTTCAGCTGAATGCTTTCCGTTTAGCGTGGTACGTTGAGGAATTGCACTCTTTCTATCTCCTATGTTATTCTAACTGAAAAATATTACTATAAAATTGCAAATGGTTGTACGAGTAAAAGGAGGAGTGGTAGTGGTCTGGGATGGGAGGGGGGTTGGAGAGACGGGAACGTGGAGTTGCAGATTCCTTGACCTGTTTAGCTCAGGCTTTTTGGTGTCAAATATATATATATATATATATATTTTTTAGTCCCTTTTCGCATTTTGAGAAAGCAAATTTGAACAGTACAAGGTGAATAGCACAACTAGTTTCCTTTTTTTTTTTCAGAAGCCAAATGACTCGTCCTACAAAATATTCTGTTTTTCTTTTCATTCCACATGAAATATCAAATTTTAGTGGAAGGTAAAATGGTTACATGGTTGTTTTATGCAATGCAAATAGCTGAAAAGGCAAGGAAAAGGAATAGGAAAAGGAAAAGATAAAGTGGGTCTTTCATCTTGGTGGGGCTTGATAAGCTTCCGCCAAACACACTCACCTATCTTCTTGCCTTCTGGTCTATATAATAATAAAGGAACCTGGAACCCATGAGTGTATAGAGCTGTGGAGGATGTTCATCTAGATATGGTTCACAGAAATAATGATTGCAGTTTTACTTGTACTCCCTCTATCCCAAAAGTTTCGCCCAAACCATATTCTTTTTTCCCCTTCATCTCCATGTTCATATTCAAACACAATAGTGGAGAGTAAAAATACTTTCAAATATAGAAGTAATGATTGGGTTACAAAAAGTAGGGTAGTTTTGGAAATTTATATATTTCAAAGTGTAATGATTGTGTCCCCTTAAAAAGTTGGATTTCCAAAGAGGGACAAAAAATTTGGGCGGAGGACTTAACTATACTCCAAGAGTATCCGATGTTCAGGGACATCTTTTGAGCTCAAAAGGTTAGCATTTTAGAATCCCATAAACCAAAGGTTTGTAGGGTTAGTTGTTGAAGAGGATTTTGCATTGGATGGTTGAAGACGGTTTTGCATTGGTTGGGTGGAGGACTTAACTATAGTCCAAGAGTATGCAATGTACAGGGACATCTTTTGAGCTCACAAGGTTTTGCATTTTAGAAGCCCAAAAACCAAAGTTTTGTAGGGTTATAGATGAAACTCGATAGGGTACATCCAACCAAAGGTTGAATAAGAGAAAAAAAGGGGAGCAAAATACGTAGAACTACCCAATAGCAATCCAAGCTCTCCTGAACCACCTAAACCATTAATTGCAACTCTCCAAAGCAATCAACCCCCAACCGCCAAAAGCAGCCAAAATAACTGCAACCCACCAAACCATTCAAACCCCCAACCTCCGGCAAACAACCGTCGCCCCCACTGCACTGCACCCTGGAGCCTCCACCGCTGCCATTCTCCTTCTGGCAGTGGTCAAGCAGCCACCTTTGTATTCCTATGATCTCACTGGACATGCCCCAAAATAAACTCTGTCGGTGACCCAAAAAGCCACCTTTGTCGTGGATGACCTCACCGGACATGCTCCTCCTCAATTGGTCAAAAACCACATTGTCCACCTCCGCCATCGGTAAAAAATCACCGGACCTGCTCCTCCACCTCCACCGGTGGAAAACCACATCAGTTTTCCCGTTATCTATGCCTGTCTCACTTTCTCCTTTCTATTTTATCAGATTCTCTATTAAATCCTAGAACTTTCTTCTTCCTCAGCCCTTTGCTTTCCAAAAAAGATGCAGATAGATATAGGTACTGTCAGATATTCCTAATAAGTGCTGAACCAAATAGTCATGATGTCTTACAGTTTACAATGAGTTGTGACTTGTGAGCATTCAATGCAAACATTGGAATTTCAACTTTCTACTGACAAGCTGAATTTCTGAGTCATCTCCTTACTCATTTTCTACTGGCATGAGACTTACGGGTACTCTTATTTCTTAGGTTTGAAGTTGTGTCTGTTGTGTCCCTTTTGATGTGTTTGGGTGGCTCTAGGTTGGAGTGGGAGGACAAGAAAGAATATGTGGCAACTGATTCCTGCATTCATGTGGATAACATGATTTGAAAAGAATTGAAGGTCCTTCTGATGTAGAGGATTCATTGTGTAGGCTGAAGAGTTCTTTTATAGGCCTTTTATTAGTTGTAATGCGGGGTTGTTAGCTCCTCTCTAAAACAATCACCGGATTTTGCAGAGCATTTTGAGTCTTTGACACAATTGGAGATGTAAAGAGATAAATTATCTGTCTTGATGTCGTCCTATTAACAGACCTCAAATACAAATAGATTCAAGTATGTACGGGAATTGGGCTAGTCTAGAATCTAGCTATCTTGAAAATGTTTTAGTAGCTCATTCTTCTCTCGTTCTCTCTCCCCCACGAACACACATGCTCACATACACCTTTTACAAGTTGAGAAAACTTATGAAAGAAAGCATAATTTTAGAAAAGTTTCTGCTTGCAGGATTTGAGCTTTGCTAGTGATGAAATTGTTCGAGTAGGAAACAGAGAGTTGAAGAATTTGTTACGTCAAAAGAAGCTTTACTTGGTTCTTGATTTAGATCATACACTGCTCAATTCAACTCGGCTTATAGATGTAACACCAGATGAGGAATATTTGAAGAGCCAAACAGATTCTCTACAAGGTATGATGTCTCTTGCCAGTTTATATATGTTTGATGTGGTAGTTTACTTAGTTGAAGTTGGTTTCCAACAGAGATGATTTCTTGTAGGAGGTACTTTTCTCTGTTCTCACAGTTCACTCAACATTATGCAGCTGAAGGTTGCGGTAGACTCCACATATATGTTTATTTAAATCAAAAGTTTTCTTCCGATGACACATCTAACCAACCAGTGCTTCTTTTTTTGTTTCCCTTCATGTGAATTATTGGTATCTTTGTGAGTTCAAAACATAATTCCTTGTTTTTGTCGTTAGCATGCTGCATGGTTTGCAATATGAACTTGTTTCAAATGCCATGTCAAAGAATGTAGTTCTGTTTTCAATTAAGTGCTTTTTAATCCCATATTTTATATGCACTTCCCCTTCTGCATGTTGTTAGATTTTTCTCAAGTATTAGTGCTGTGGAATCTAAGTAGTAGTATTTTCTGAACTACCGGAACTGACTAAGTCATAGGCTTTCATCCATATGTTGAAGTCTTTGTTTTCAATGGAAAGGATTTTGTCTGCTTCCTTGTTATCCTTCGCCCTATTTCTTGCTGCCACTTTAAAAATCTAACTGGGATTGTTATTTGTTCCCTTGTGCGATTGAAATATTGAAATGCAAAAGATATTTCAAGAGGCAGTTTATTCAGATTGGACTTCATGAACATGTTGACCAAGTTGAGGCCCTTTGTTCGTGCATTCCTGAAAGAAGCAAGCAGTTTGTTTGAGATGTACATATATACGATGGGTGAACGCTCTTACGCAAAGCAAATGGCAAATTTGCTAGATCCTGAAAAAGTATACTTCAATTCTGGAGTCATTGCACAAGATGATTCCACTCAGAAATATCAAAAGGGTCTTGATGTGGTACTGGGGCAAGAAAGTGCTGTTCTAATTCTTGATGATACAGAATCGGTACGTGATTATACCATCAGCTAATATTGTTGTGTGCTTAAATTCTTAGTTATTACTCCCTCCGTCCCCATTTATTTGTCTCTCCTCGGGATTCCAACTTTATTAGGGAACATAATCATTACGCTTTTTATAACCTGATTTCCCCATTTTACCCTTCAATCTTCTGTTTTTTAAAAATCAGCTTTTTGAGTTTTGATTTGCCAAATGATGATGGGAAGTGGTTTTGATTTGGCAGTACTATAGTAGGTGCCAAATGAAAAAGGAAAAAGCTGGCAGTGCTCTTTTTAAAAAATTACGGTCAAAATGTCATTTCCAACTTCAGTTTGTACTAATTAAAACGTGGAAGGGCAAAAAAGGAATTTCAGTACCTAATGCCCACGTAGTTTTGAACTGGGACCAAAATTTTAGGACAGCAAAAAGTAGTATTTGGGACCAAAAATTGGGGACGGAGGGAGTAGTTACTTTCTCCTTGTCCTGTGATTCTTGTTTATCTTTCCTTACGAAGAAATGTCTGCTAGGATGAGGTTATTCACACCAGTTACAGCTTTTTCTTTACATTGGAACTGTGGGATGTCAATCTCGTTCTTTCAGGTGTGGGCAAAGCACAAGGAGAACCTGATACTGATGGAAAGATATAATTTCTTTGGTTCAAGTTGTCGGCAATTTGGGTTCAATTGTAAGTCTCTATCTCAGTTGAAAAGTGATGAAAGTGAGACTGATGGTGCACTTGCTTCCATTCTTAAAGTCCTTAAGCAAATACATAGTATATTCTTTGACTCGGTAAGTCTTTTCGTTTCCCTTTCTTGAACTTGCTGTGGTACACTCGTTGATTATTGATTTAGCACCTTCCTGCTACAGGAACCTGGGACTAATCTTGCAGACAGAGATGTAAGGCAGGTAAAGTTTCTCTCGACAACTGTATTTGATCTCTTGCTGGTTTTGTTTTGGAATCACTTCTGGGTATCTGGTGCTGCATATTGTCCTCAAGATACTGTAGTATGACACCTTGATAGCATTCCCATTTTACCCCCACCATAGGGCTAATCTGATAAAGACGGGTAGGAGTTTAGGATTGACCATGGTGCTGGGTGGGATGGTCAATTCTTGCAGTGTGATTTCGCTTGCTTTTGCTTCATATACGTACAAAATAGAAATTCGTACAACGTTTGTATGCATTGATTTGCATTAATGCATCTATCTGTTTGCAAGCCCAGACTGAGATTTTAGGTGGATATCCTAGAACAATGATCCAGATAACGTGTTTCATCGACTGATACTTCACCTTGATTCCGTATATGTGGATATGGTATTCTATTTGAGGAACTGCCCAATTGATGAGGCTTTTTATGCAATGTTTTAATATTCACTCACCCAACCTCAAAATCCTGCGCCCGTCCCTGATGTTAAGCTCCCCAACACTATCCTTTGCGGCTCCACTGAATCGTTGTTGGGATAGTTACAGAGTGTTTATTCTGTAGTACACTTTTTAGTACGTGATGTGAGGACGACTGCTGTTCTCTGTGCTAAACCTGGAAAAGATTTAACATTTGCTTGTACTCCAACTGGATTGCATGTCTCGGTGCTTATTGTGCTTATGTCGAACTTTGTGCATGTGTATCTTTGTTTCTTGTTTTCTTTTTTCCCTACTTTTTTGTGGTTATCTTTTTTTCAACTCATAGTTTTAATTGCCAGTGCCAGACACGGCAAAGTTTATTTTTTAGGCTACTGAGGACTGGTATCTTTTTTTCACCACCTTGTTTTGTGATATGGATAATGGAAGTTGAGAATCATCTCTCCAGTAGCAATTAAGTTGTACATTTGAATTTTTTCCCCTCCGAATGCAAATTGTTGTGCATGGTCGTTACTAGTAAAATATTATTTGGTACACAGTATTATCCAAATAATCTTTGTAATTTATATGCAAAATTCAAAATGATTAGCCAACTACTACCCTTATGATCTTTTTGCTCTTGTGAATATTGTGGTGAATGAACTGAGGGAATTGGGAATACTCCGGCTGTTGGGCTTATCCTTACCGTATTCTTCTCACATGTGAAAGCTCCCCTCATTAGTTTTCGTAGTTGGGTCAGACAAATATCACATACATCTGTCGCGTCATTCTTGCAGGTTCTGAAAACAGTTAGGAGGTCGGTCCTTAATGGCTGTACAGTTGTCTTCAGCCGGGTTTTCCCAACCAAATTCCAGGCTGAAAACCATTATCTATGGAAGATGGCGGAGCAATTGGGGGCGATTTGCTTGACAGAAGTGGACCCATCAGTGACCCATGTGGTCTCCACAGATACTGGAACGGAGAAGTCTCGCTGGGCCCTTCAGGAGAAGAAGTTTCTGGTCCACCCAGGGTGGATTGAAGCCGCTAACTATTTCTGGCAAAAGCAGCCGGAAGATAAGTTTCCGGTCAACAAAACGGAGAGCCAGTGATTTATCTCTTGGGAGCTAAACCGAAGTTTGGTAACCAGGCCATTTTTGCCGTTGTTTCATTGTATTTTGCTGTTTATGTTTACGTGTTTTGGGGAATTTATTTGACTCCACTGATGTGGGTAGATTGTTGTAAGTTAGAAACTTGGAGGAACTAACAGAAGTTTAGTTTAATGAATGTAAATGTTGTTTGCCTAATCCTACCTTATCTGTATGTCGTCGGAGTAAAATTTCCTGCGCAAGTTTTTTGTTTTATAGTGTTTGATGTCTAAGCCAACTTATCCGCACTACAGTTGATCTTTAAAGAACAAGTAATTCTTTCTTCAATTAGCCCGGGGTATTTAAAGTGCGAACAAACTCATGTATAGACTTACTCCAGAAGAGTTGATAGCGCCCTGAAAGGTTTCAAACTACGCTGGACTCTCCTTCGGCTTCAGTTCTCCTTCCACCTACTTCATCCCTACCTCAACCAATTTCTTACTCAATTTTCTTAAGCCCACAAAATTAGGGCTTTTCTCTGTAAAATTCCGCACTGTAAAAAAAAGCAAAGGTGTTTTCAAGGTAGATTTTCTCTGGTGCTTATTTCTTTTCTTATACTGAACTAAGAGCAGAGCATCTATGCTTTAGATCCTGGGTAGATGGAAGCAACGAGCGAAGAGATATCGAAGATAGATATTGAAGAACAGAACTCTTCGGGGGCTTCTTGTTTTCACTCTCTTGTTGAAAATGCTGTTTTGTTTGAGCTCTGAAATCTCAGGTTCTTGCGTAGTTTTGGTTTAGGATTGTTGGTATTCGCGAGGAAACGCGATCTTTCCATTGTTTAGGGCTGTTGCTCTTTACTTTATAGGGGCTCGGAGCAGATGAAGCCTTCATTCTTTCTTCTCGGTCCGCTTTGGTTTTTGATCTTGAGCTTGCTGTTCATGAACTTAGGCTTGACTGCTTTGGTTTTTGATCTTGAGCTTGCTGTTCATGAACTTAGGCTTGACTTCTTTATTGAGTCCTTGCCTTTACGATACTTTTATGGCCCGTTTGGATGACGGATTTGATTTGGGTGGATTTGTAATGGGGGCGGATTTGATGATGGATTTGTAATGAGGGTAGATTTATAGTGAGGGTGGGCCCATATTATAAATAAGAAGGGTGGATTTGTAATCCGGTGTTTGGATGGTATTTTAAGAAGGGGGATTTGGAAGGCGTTAGGCCCTTGGCTCGGTCTCGACTCTCCCTGATTAGGTACTTCAATCTAGCAGGCTAGCTGCTTGTGCTGTGCTGCCCCTAAATCTAGGACATTTCCCGTGTTATTGTTTTCCTTGTTTTCCCTTTCAATGAAATTCGTAGTTATAAACAAAAAAGAAAAAGAAAAAGAAAAGGAAAAAGAAAAGGAAAAGGAAAAGGAAAAGGAAAAAGAAAAAGAAAAAGAAAAAGAAAAAGAAAAAGAAAAAGAAAAAGAAAAAGAAAAAGAAAAAAGGAATGATTTGGCAGCCCCTCCTATGCTTACGGATTGTGGTAAAAAATCTGCCCTCATAAATTATTTTTGGTAGTTTTACCCCCTATAAAACCCTTGTTTAACAACATAAATAACCAATTAAAATTCTAAAAATTGTGAGCCGGGAGGCAAAAATATGTGTAATACTAGTAAGTATTTCAACAGTCATGTTGAAAAGGAATAATTTTTGGCCGCTTTAAGTGTTCTAACGTAATTAAAATACTTCAATATCGCTACACTACTCAATTACTCAAATCCCACTACGTATCATTCGATACCTAATACCAACTCGGAATTACGTAATACATCACTTCATCTAAAAAGTCAAAAGCATGGATGGAGGTCTGTTTTTCTAGGATAGTGGAGCCAATTACAAAATTAATTACACCAATGGCGATTCTCTCTCTCTCTCTCTCATGAAAACTTGAGACCACATATTTGTTATACACTCATTTGTCTAACGTAAGACGTTCCAACTTTGACATGCTTTCATTTTCCAAATGTTCACCATATGCGGGGCCGAGTAAGGGTTGGTCTGGTGTTCAAGATTTATGGTGCAATCAATTATTGTCCGGAATTAGTCCACAGGCGTCGTCCCAGTTTTAATTGGACTTCCGGTTAATAGACATGGTTTTGGTCTCATCATAGGATTAGTCGGGGTATGTATAAGCAAGCTAGTCCCGATGCCGTGAGTTTTTCAAACAAAAAGATAAAGAAACAAGACAAAATATAACATTGTGGTATGAAAATAGTAGAATCTGTTGGCACTTAATTAGTCAGATTTGCACCACGCAATTGTCCACTAGAGTTTGATTGAAATGTTGGTTAGGGCACATTCCCAACTAATTCAAAGGATAGAGACTTGAATCTAATTTTGCCTGGAAATAGAATGGTAGATGGAAGAGTTTAGAATGGATTAGCATCATATAATTCCAAAAAGAAGAAAAGTTAGTTTACTTTTGTTTTGATTAAGAAAAGAGTCAACATGGAAAGAAGTTAGATCTTGGATGAGATTGATAACTAGAAGGAAGGGGTGTTTGGGAATGTTTGAGGTGGAAAGTAATGTTCAGCTTTTCATTTTCAATTTTTTGGCCGTTCGGATTATGGTCAGAAAGTACTTTAAATTTGGTAGGATTGTTCGAGAAAAATGTACAAAATGCATTTTGCAACAGGAGTAGTATTTGAGAAATATGTGCAGAACACATTTTGTAGGTCTTTTTGTTAATGAAAACAGGAAAAGTGCAAAATAAGAAGTCTAAAAGCTCCTCCCAACCTACTTTTGGCTTCCAGTTCAAAAAAAAAAAAAACCTACTTTTGGCTTCTCATCTCTAATGTCAAATTTTGAAAATGAGTTTTTGGCTTAATGTGTTTTGAGTTTGGGCAGCCAAATACCCAAAAAATGAGAAGTTGAAAATGAGAAAAGTACTTGGCCGAACAGGCCCAGAGTCTTGTTCCAATTCCTGGCTTAAACTCAAAATTGACTTGTTGCACTTTACGAGACATGTCATTTTCCCAAAATTCATCGACTTAAAAACCGAATTAAGCCAAATTGGAGCAATCTTTGAAATGAAAATGGAATAACATGATTTTCAAGCAAATCTTTATATAGAAATTTCAACAGTTCAAAATGACGTAACAGTGACATTCAAGGCAGATCAATATGTACTGGGGCACGTCGATTCAGACGCGCCCACTTAAAAATTTAAAAATGCAACTAGTTTACGTTCTACATAGTTTTTCTTACTTATTCCTTCTTAATTGATCCAAAATATAGATACATCATGCATTCTATGCCTCAACTTTCGCTATGTGTTTGCTTTATGATTGTTGCTTTATGCATTATTTGTCTTTATTTTGGAACAATTGGTTCTCGATTTTTTTTTTTTTTTTTTGACAATCTCATTCTAAAAATCTATCAAGCTTAAATTGTAGATGAAATCTAGAAAATTCAAGTTTGAAATAGTTAGTACACACAGAATGAAATTTCGAGTTATTCGACATGCTAGCAGCCTAACAGTTGAGCTGCTCCGAGGGTTCAAAATCGTGACTCTTGTCACGCTATATTGTTCGGAAAAAATTTATACTAATAGCTTAGAGATGATTCAAGGAACACGAAATAAGACTTATCCAATGGCGTACGTCGTACGTAGTAAAGGATGGTTGCATTCAAAGCAAATTAGAATTGTCAAACTTGTATAATTTCAATTTTGAGAAAGATTGAAAAGGAAGTGGATAACATTTTGTACCATAGAAGCTTAATTGGGCTATAGACAAAAGAAAACCCTACAAGCATGAGGGCATGTCATGCTCAAAATTAAGGTACACTACCTCCAACCTGGTCTACACATGGCTTGCACAAGTGTCGCGCGTGTGACATTTTTTGGAACTAGTTTTCAGGCACACTCGAAAACGCCCCCGTCACACCCTATCGCGTGGGACCTATTTTGGGATCTCACACAAATGATCGGAGCTACTTAATTTTAATTTTTTTTTTAAGGGTTCTGGGAAAAAAAAAAAAAAAACTCAGTCAGTGATATCGGTAGAGGTTTGTTAATGTTTGGTCCGTTCGATTCAGGAACTGAAGCTTTAATGAATCATTCGAGCATTACCGGTATCTGATTGAACTGATTTTTTTTCATTCGTGTGAAACCTCGAGGTAGGTCTCACACACAATTGGATGTGGCTGGGATGTGTCCGAGTGGGTGTGCCCGTAGACTTTCTGACATTTTTTTGCCCTCTCTGATCTCACCATTCCTATTACGTAAGCCCGTAATTTCCAATTTCAGATGCTAAAGTCGAAGTCTGAATTCCACTTTCCTTTCTATGTAGGGAACCAAATATGTAAAGAGAGTAGTTACCCAATACATGTGGGTTGCGGATGTGCTGTCCCGAAAACTCTGTCCTGACTCTGTGTCCCGTTCATCCAAGCTGTCCATTTGAGTACTCGACTGCTCAGATTCGCAGATGAATGTGTATGACTCAGATTTGTTTGGGGTGAGATGGAATCTGAGCCGTTGATTGCTCGGATGGACGATTCTGATTGACGGGACAGAGAGTTGGGACAGGAAGTTTGGGACAGCGGATCCGCTTCCATACATGTGATACGAGGGGATCTATGTATGTATATGAGAGATTAGTCGAGGTAAAATGTTTCGGACACTCTCAGTAAAACCGCCAAGTCCTTAACGAGCTTGTTCATTTTTTAAACAAGCTGAGACTAAATAAATGATAGGCGCGTAAATGTTCACGTAAACCGACCCCTAATTTTTCATTGTTAAGTCCATTTATATTTTTACTTGGAGCTTAATGCATTGTTTTTGGGGAGAGTTTCAAAAAACCCCCCCAAACTTTACCCTCAATATAAAAAATACTCCCAAACTTACAATTTTTTCAAATGTACTCCCAAACTTCGATTCCGTCATCAAACATACCCCACCGTTTGGATCTGTTATCTCACTAACGGGAAATGCCGACTTGGAACTTAACGGATCCCAAAAATTGTTAAGTGGCTCAAAACGACGTCGTTTTGGGCCTTTAAAAAAAATCTCTCTCCTTCCTCTTCTATGAATCGTTTTTTATGCAGGAAAAAAGAGAGAGAAACAGGGGGGCAGAAAAAGTGACGCCACGTATAATCTGACACCAGAAAAGAGAGAGAGAAACAGGGGGCAGAAAAACACGGAAGCAAATCTTAGATCTAGAGGATTCCGGCTTCTTGGGAGGTGATCTGCTTGACTCCTCAAAACCGTCGGCGGCAGGTGTGGAGGATGCGCCGCTGCCACCGCTGACAGAGGTGGCGTCGCTCTAGGAGAGCGGCGTGGTGGGGCTAGTCGTCTGCGTTGGCTTCTTCTTCGGATGGCGCATCGGCTTGGACTGGCGCTGCCTGACGTGCCACTCGAGCGGCAGAGCCGGATAGTTGTTCTCTTTCTTGGGCGGCGTGGAGTGGCGCATGTCAACGACGAGAGAGAGAGATAGAGAGAGGGAGAGAGGGATTGGAGGAGGTCGGAGAAGGCAGAATCAAGGGAGTGAGACGGCGGTGTGAATTGGAAAAGGAAGGAGAGAGACTTTATTTTAAAGGCCCAAAACGACATCGTTTTGAGCCACTTAATGGTTGTTGGGGTTCGTTAAGTTTCAAGTCAGCATTTTCCGTTAGTGGGATAACAGATCCAGACGGTGGGGGTATGTTTGATGACGGAATCGAAGTTTGTGAGTACGTTTGAAAAAATTGTAAGTTTGGAAGTATTTTTTATATTGAGGGCAAATTTGGGTTTTTTTTTGAAATTTTCCCTTGAATAATCCACCTATTTTGGCTTTATTCAAAAAAATTTGAGTTTTGACCATAATTTTATACTCGTTAGATTCGTCTCGACGAGAGGAATCCAGAAACCACAAAATCTTGACGCAAAACTAACAAATGCAAAATTTTTTTGAATAAAGACAAATCGAAAAAACCAATAATCCAAAAACCACTTTTAGGCCAAATTAGCCGAGATGGGTCCAAGCTTACAAGGGATGACAGAAGCGAGGAGCTGCAGGAGCACCCAATCAAATACTCACATGATTGCAGTTGGAGGATAATAAGTTATAGAGAGCTGCTACATACACACCCGGGTTCCACTCCCGGGTACACTTCCGGGTCAAACACGTCCAAAACGACGTCGTTTTGGACCCGGGTCGCATTATTAAAAAAAAAAAAACAAAAAGCGAGATTTGAAATTTGGGTCTTCTTCGTTACTTCTCCCATTCCTCCCTTCCATTGTACAACAAAACACAGAGTGCCACAGAGTCTTTGAGAGGGGCAACGATCCACCTAGCCGACCACATTCTCCACCACCGCTGCCGCATCGCCACCCGCCACCGCCGTCACCATCTCCATCTCCGGCACAATAGCTGCGAACCATACACCGAAACCGGAAGGCCGCACGGACAACTACAGACCAAGAGAGCAATGTGGAGATCACTAATCCCAACTCCATATTTTTCCAACAAGTAATTTTTTAGAGAAACTTAAATTAGGGGGAAAAGATCGAATTAGGGTTTTTTTAATTTTATTTTACCCACAACTCAAATTGAGAGAGAAAGAGAGACAGACCGGGGTGGTGGTGGTGGTATTCGGCAGTCATGGAGGCGGCGTTGGTGGTGTGACGACGGTCGTGGCGGCGGCGGCGGCGGTGTTTGTACACAGAAAGCTAGAGATCGACCGCCGTGGAGGTTCGAAATTCGTCGACGTACGGAGGTGGTGGTCGCCGGAGTGGGTGACGTCCTTGTCTGTGTGGTCGACGGCTTAGGCAGCGGTGGCGTAGGTGGTGTTCCATCTTCCTCTCTGTCTCTTCCTCTCTGAACGATCGAAATTTGGGAAAAGGAAGGGAAGTGAAGCCGTGCTTCGATTTTCAATTTTTTTTTTTTTTTTTAATGCGACCTGGGTCCAAAACGACGTCGTTTTGGACGTGTTTGACCCGGAAGTGTACCCGGAAGTGGAACCCGGGAGTGTATGTAGCATTAACGTAAGTTATACTGTACTAATAACTATGGGTGCACCTGAATTTCCGGGGAGGGAATTTGGGCCCATGGATATTTAGTCTTTGATTGGATTATGCTCGTAAGATGAATTTGTGCTTAGATAACTGAGATGCAAGATAGATCATGTTACTAGACAGCCTGTGAAAGAGAAAGATTGTACTAGCGAGACGGTCTGTGCTAGGATAGTCCATGCCTGTTAACAACTTATTTATCTTCTCGACAATTGTAATTCGAATAGAAACCCTAACCCCTATACAGTGCTAAGTTATGCGGTCGGGGTAGATTCGAAACCCTAGATCCTCTCTCCGCCAATTTCAATCTATTTAATTATCACTTCCATTCGTTTAATTGCTTTCAAATCAAAAGCCAATCAATCATTCTTTTTCCTAATTATTTTAGAAACCAATCGAATTCATCATAGCATAGCCAATATGTCCATGCGGACTAACACTCGGACTTAACCGCTATTCTTTACAATAAGGGTCAATCCCTTGTTATTGTAAATCTATCTTTTGTACGGTACGACACGATCAATATACAAATGAGCCGAGCTTTTTCTAGTGTGTTGAGCTTAGGTAGTTTACTATATGAGCAGAGAACTCGAACTGAAGCTCGAGTTCAACTCGATTACTAAACGAGTCCAGATGAACCGAGGCTCGATTAATTTGCATTTCTAGAAGTTAGAAAAGTACTATAGGCGTCTACCAATCCTAACTACATACAAAGCAACCAATTTTTGTATTGAGTAGGATTAATGGAGGTGAAGATGTTAACCAATGAAATTGGGTATTTTGGAATGCATGACATAACGTTAATGCATAAGATATGGAAGTGAAAACGTGCTCGAGGTTTCTAGAGGTCCTAATAAATTATTTGAATAAGTGATCTTCATGCATTTGATTAACCAAAATTGAATTTTTTTTTATTTTAACTTTTTCAACTTGTAGTTCTAATATATTGCATTATTGAGCATTACAAAATGAGAGTTGAAAATGAGTGGCCATTAATAATTTATCTTAGACAAGGATAGATAAAGTATAAAAATTGTGACATCTCTCTCATTCTGATCTGTCTAGTAACATCTTAAACTCTTGTTTTTGTTTTTGTTTTTTGGACCGTCTAGTAAACGACGGGAGACAAAATTAAAGAAATGATAGCGTAAATATACGATACTATTTATCACAAGTCTAAAGAAAAAATGTCAGCTTGACAAGTGTTGATTTTCCATATATGTTCGTCTATACTCTATAGTACTGTGTAGGAATGCATGACGACTTCTGGTATCTCTGAATTGGCACGTCTTACCCAAACAGATACACACTTACGGAAGGATTAAGAAATTAATACTAATATATATAGTACATTTTCAAGCAAAGTACAAATCTTCAATCACCTAAGGGAAAGTTGAACACTGTAAAGATATTCCTTGGGAGCATTAATTATGTCAAAAATCGTTTCGGCCTGATTACTTGACACATGATTGAAATGGATTCAGTTTTAGGGTTTCAATATAATTTTTTCAAGATAAATGTATTTCAAAATCATGCTGACTTATATAAGATAACCATAATTTTTTGATGAAGTAGATGTTTTCGACAAGCTGTAATAAGTAAACATAATCGAGGTATATCAAAATGGGTCCGACAAAGGCCCACAAAGGATCCCACCAGGACTTTTCGGTCCCGTTTTCGGCTCGAGAAAATCTGAACCTGATTATCTGTACCCCTGAAATAGGGCATTATGGAATGCATAACATAAGGTTTACTTCTCTAAATATATTGCCTATAATATATACATGGCACATAATCTGTGATTGATAGTAGTTTCGAGTGTCATCCTTAATTAATTGCAGTATTTTTAGAATTGCATTATTGGGCATCACATAATGAGAGATGAAATTGATTGGCCATTGGTAACTTGTCTTAGACAAGGATAGATAAGGTATAAAATTTGTGACATCTCTCTTTCTCTCTACTAACATCTAAAACCATTTGTCACCTTCAAAATTTCTTGTAACTCTCACTAAAACTCCCCTTTTTTTTTGGAACCACGCAATTCGTTTTTATTTTTTAAAATTTTTTTTTATACCAAAGATCAATTAAAGAAACGGTGGCGTAATTTTCGCGACATTAAGAATTAAAAATGTAGGAAGAAAATGACAGCATGGCATGTCAATTTCCAATAAATAAATGATATGGGTACACCACACTCGCGTACCCCAAATGTACACCAATGCATCTCAACCGTCCAAAACAATTTTCAACTTTCCAGATTTTAAATAAATTATTCGCGCAAAGTGTTTAAACGCTTTGCGCGAGTAGTTTATATATAAAATCCAAGCCATTGATCTCTGAGATGGACAATTGAGATGCATTGGTGTACGTTTGGGATACACCAATCGGTGGAATTGGGGTTTTCGTAGTGAATTCAATTGCTGGCCCTTTGAAATCTTTATTTGGAATTGGAACCGTTCATTTTTTTTAAGAATGTTGAGCACATCAGGCTACAAAAAGTTATGATCATCGGAGATTGGCAGACACACATTTGAGACAAATTTGTCTTACAGTGTATTCTTGAAATAATATTGGCCATCCTATAAATGATATCCGACCATATGACTACCAATATCTAACTAATTTGATTTTTTTCATCAATAATCTATTCAACGTTTCCGACATATTGTACGGTTCTAATCTTAAATAAAGATTATAGAGAACTCATAATTGAGGTCACTACAGCGGTATAGTGACTTGGGTCACTACGGGTATCCCAAATCCTCAGTCGGTGTACCTATAGCAGCTTTGATTTCCAATATGTTAATTTCAATGATATTAACTTAAATACTGACAGAGAGATTGGTCGAACATACTTTTCATCAGACATTCGTTTTGTACAAGAAAATGACTAAATTTGAACATTTGAAAGTCGAAGCCTTATTTATAAAGGCCATTTTCCTCCATTTGGTTTATTTTTGCCACAAAAAAAAACCTGGTCCACTGTTCCTTGGTCACTTCTGTAGATATTACATCCTTGAATTAAATCTGATTGTTCGGGCAATTGTAACCACGAAATTATTTCATCACTTTGGTTTACTAAGGAAGAAGGAATTTAGAAATACTCTGTCCTTTTCCTAGAGAACGAGCACCCTAAAATGTTGCCGTACTTGTGACTCGACCATGTTTTTGAATGAATGATCCACACCAAAAACTTTATTGAAAATGAATGGTTTTAGTGACCCACATGTGTCGTACGTGTGGTAAGCCCTCAAAGCTAAACTTGACCACCGAACGGCCGGATACTACATCAAATTCAAATTCTGAGCCATCTCAATTACCGTTCGTGTTGAAACATAAAGAACCTCCTAGCTTTTATTTATGACCATAATAATTCCTAATTTATTGAATTACCAAAGGGGAAATCATCCCTATTTTTTTGTTTATTTTTAAAATTTGAAAGATTTTAATAATTTAGACCCATATATTTATGTAAAAAATATGTTTGGAGGCAACTTGAACACATGGCTAAGGATATTTGTAACACTTTACATCAACAAATATGTTTTGGAATGGGGTGAGAATTGAGAGGTATTGGGGGCTCAGTTGATATTTTTTGATCCTCTCAATCTCTAGTTTGTGGCTTATATTTTCTTATACTATTTACATTTGGTCCTTTCCACTTGTTCTTTGTGGTCCTACTAAAGAGTAATTGATTGGCATGAACCTAAAGGAAAGGCTCATCATAGTTATCTGTCCATTGTAATTTTGGTATCCCAAAAGAATGAAATGAAAATAACAAAAAAAAAAAAAAAAAAAGAAGAAGAAGAGGTAAATACTAGTTCATTGAAATTTGATTTTTGTTGTGGGATGAACTGTGAAAAAAAAAAAGAAAAAGAATTAAATACAAGGAGCATCAAAACCTAATAAAAAGGAAGAAGGATAATAGACTCGACAACACAACTAGAGTCAATTGAAAGAAAGCCACTCGAACGTGGGGAGGGTCCAGTGGAGCCCCTTGGGAGAGAAGTTTTTTAGGGTTGAGCGGGTACCACGTGTTGCGCGGACGTGGTACTCTGCGGCCAATCAAAACGCGCTATGCCGTGGAGTTATGCGGACCAATATCGATCGCCGTTTGGAGAAAGTACAAGATAAATGATTATAAGATGTCAAAAGTAACCATTCGGGAGGTGAAAAGCAGAACAAGTCCTGAAGTATTTCTAACCGAAATGACACTAAACCATCTAAATGGTAAATGGATCAAACTGCGCATATATTACAAATAAGCATCATTCTATATTAAAAGGAAATCCTTCGTTTGGCTTTCGCTTCTATTTTCAGTTCTAATTTTGCCCCGCTTTTGGCCTTTTGTGTCCAAGGGAGACTCACCACCATGAGGTTCTCTTAATCCAATTGTTTCACGTTTCTTTTTTTGTTTTTGGCACAGCTGGCCCAAGACCAAGGGGGACTCACCGCCATAGTATCCAATTACAGACCAAGGGGGACTCACCGCCACAGTATCCAATTACTTACTTCCCGTTTCTCTCAACTTTTTGCACAGCTGGCCCAAAAAATCACAACCTAAAAATTTTCAGTTATAACTACATAATCTTAGCCTAAAAATCTCTCTCACGTTTTTTTGTCCTTATCTATGTGTGATTTTATTGGGCATTAGTGATAGGTTAGTCTTTGAAATCTTCTTGTTGTTCTTTTTAAGTTTTGGGCATTAGTATGTATATTGCCTATTGTTTGCTTGAACGATTTGGCCTATGGAGAAGAGTTGAGTTGCTAATGAGTTGTGTTTTTTTCATTCTTTTGGCCTTTTGTGTGTTTTTGGGTCCTATTTTGTCCTCTTGTTTTGGTCTTTTAGTCATTCACGTAAATATTGAATGAAGCAAAAGAGTTTTTTGGAATATGGGTAGGACTCATGTTCTTATTTACTCAAACAAGACAAAACATCTAATGAAGCAAAAGAGTTGTGTGGAACAAGTTAACAATATCTCTAAGCCATTAATTAGTTCCTCCCATTTAAAATAAACTACAATTTCAAATAGAAAAACTCATGATTAATTGGTTTCTCCTATTTCTTTTTACCCTTTTGCGTTTGGTTAAACTGTATTCTCGTAATTCCCTTGGTATTCAATGGTTGTTTGTGATTGTGGCCTGTCGTTTTGTACAGGTCGCTACTGGATAATTGGTTGGTTGAGAGTGAGCAAATTGAACACTCAATTCAGGAGTATTTGTTTCTGTGGACCTTGGAGCATCCACGTGCTATACTGGATATTCATCAGACATACACACCACATGCATAGAATCTATACGTATACTCATAAAGAGAGAAATTTAGAGAGAGGGAAAAGAGAGAGAAAAGTTCGAAGAACAAGGTACCTTGACGCTGGAAGACTTCGATGGAGGTTCCATCCCTTCCGGCGTGGTCAATAGAGAGATAAACGCTTTGAGAGAGAGAGAGAGAGAGAGAGAGAGAGAGAGAGAGAGAGAGAGAGAGAGAGAGAGAGAGACTTCGCATAGCTTTTGTGAGAGAGAGAGAGAGAGAGAGAGAGAGAGAGAGAGAGAGAGAGAGAGAGAGAGAGAGAGAGAGAGACTTCACATAGTTTTTGAGAGAGAGATACACGGTCGATTTATGTTACCAGTGTGGTCGATCAGACTATCAGAGCTTTTGTTGCTTCCAAAGGTCCAAGAATGCTTAAACTTTTGTTGCGTCCACGCCAAAAGGAAACAAGAAGCCATCGCCAACTAACAAACAAAAGCATCAGGCATGCAAAGAAATATATTTTGGACAATGGACTGGGCTGTGTAACTTTTTCATTTTAAGTGGCTTAGTTGTTGTCCCACAAGAAATACGGAAAACCTATGGGTACCGGCCCATAGAGAATGCACAAATCGTGCTCGGGGACCCACGTTTGGGTCCCACACGAGTGATCCGAACCGTTCATTCTTCTTAGAACATTTTTTCGAGTGGGCTCACAAAATTTCAGCTCAATTGGACAGTTAGAAGTGGTCGAACCAAAGTCCCACCGTTTCAATCCAAAAGATCATTCTCGGGGACCCACGTTTGGGTCCCACACGAGTGATCCGAACCGTTCATTCTTCTTAGAACATTTTTCCGAGTGGGCCCACAAAATTTCAGCTCAATCGGACGGTTAGAAGTGATCGAACCAAAGTCCCACTGTTTCAATCCAAAAGTGGGTCCCCGAACACGATCTGTGCATTTTCTGTGCACTTGTATCTGTACGTGTAGCAATGTCCCAAGAAATATATTTTCGACTAACCTCCAAGATTTTCTTTTCCGCTTTATCGTCCTTAGCTTTAGTTTTCAATATGCTCCTAGTTTATTTGTGGTGTACAACTTATACTTGTCATTACTAACAGTATCATTGTTTTATTCAGCTCTTTTCTAGCTATTAGCTTCAATCGCTCACAAAGTTATTCAATGCCTTTTGGTATTGTTGTTCCTAGCAAGTCATATTCTTCACAATTGAGTGACCATTGTTTCCTCTCTCTATCTGTGAGTGATTATAACCTGTGCTTCGTGTTATCGGTGCTGAATAATTTGTTCAAATCATATAGGAAATGTGGTGCTAGAATCTGCAAATGATCAAAGCAATTGCTACCGAAATTCCACCTATAGTTCCGAGTAAATGAAAACCAAAGTTTCATAGCTGGAGAGTGATAATGTCGGTTTGTGAGATGAGAAAGTTGTATTTGTTGACATAAGTTATTTTGTTTGGTTTAAAATCGCAAGGCAATGGAAAGGCAAAGGGTGAGATCAATGGTGAGTTTGATGATGATTTATGTTGTACCTCAGTTGTTTTTGGAACAACAACTACTATTTTTTCACTAATTTTTGGTTCATAAAATCTTTTCATTTATGCTTTTTTCCACCTTCCTTGAACCCCAGCTAAGAGCCACATCTTATTCCGGGCTTGTTGATCGTTCCAGGGTACAATAGTTTTCTGAGGGTTACCTATATTGGGACTCTACAATAAGGACTGCATCATCTGTTCATTTCTTCATTATACAATCTTGTTTCTTTTAGTTGCAAATTTAATTTTGGTTTTATTTCTAGGTGTGACTGATTTTGGAGAATCAAATAAACCACAATGGAGCTGTTAGGTCCTTTTTACACGGGAGAGATCAATAGTAGGGTCGTTGATATGTGGAGCACATGCCTTTCAACACATGCAATTGTTCTTTACTCAGCTTCACATTCAATTATCGTTGCACGATTGAAAGTGGTATTTTTATTTTCCCTGAATCATCTAATTATTATTATTATTATTTTTAGGAAATTACGTTCAAATATTCAATGCATAGAATACTGCTGCTTAACTCTTTATTTTTTGTTGTTGGTTTCTTTCAACTTTTCTTCAACAAATTGCATGAACTACATTAGTATTAACATACAATCATCCTAGACTAAATGAAAATAGCCACTGCGGACCAAAGGAAATTTGTAAGTAAAAAATCACAGAGCAACATTTCCCTGAAAAACATCACCCGCACAAACAAAAAATAATAATAATAAAGTACAAAAGCACGAGCACGAGATTTCGTGCATGCACAGAGGCATCAAACTAGTTATATATATAAGGGAATATCTCAAGTTCTTAACCAACCAGGTAGGATATAAATCCTGTTCGGGCATTTCGCTCCTTGAGCTAATTTAGCCACCGGAGGGCATTTTCGACCAAACACCACTGGCTGGAGTGTCACTGATTGGTTCCTGTGTTGTGCACGTGACATAAATTAAGCTTCGGAGTTATGCAGCAATCACGACCAACCCTGGGCATAAGTCCACCAGACCATCGCTTAGAGCTAGGGATGACCATCTCGGCTGATCCGCCCCGATCCAACCTGTCCCCTCCCCGAATGGATAGGGGATTCGGGGAATTTGTTGGGAATCGGGTAGGATATGGAGAATTTGTTTTTTAAAAAAATCGGGGATCGGGAAGGGGATGGTATAGTCAGTCCCCGCTCCAATCCCCTCACCGCCCCACTCTATATCCCCGTTAACATATAATGTGTATTATAACTTATAAGTTAAGGTTCTAAAATTCTGATACTAAAAAAATAAAAATAAAAATTTACCCTTTGAAGAGGCCCATGTGAGCAACCTGTGGTCACTTTTTACTCACTTCCCGTCCAAATTGTTAGCGTGAGCACGCACTGGATATCAATTATTTGATATCTGCATCACACTCTTGCTACTAGTTGCAGTTGGTACTGCTTTCACTTGTTTTGTATTTGTAAGTTATGTCATTTTGTTGGAGAAGTTTGTTTTGCTTGAGATAATTGGAATCCGCATGTCATTTTGTTGGAGAAGTTTGTTTTGCTTGAGATAATAGGAATCCGCATGCTTTCCACATTTTGCATGTTAACTGGAGGTGTTGAGAATGTCACAAATTCTGATATTTTGAATTGTTGGAATTTCTGAATTGTCGTCTCATTGGTTTGTCTTTCAAAGTTTTGAAATGGTAAGTCGTTGTGAAGGTGTTTGAAATTTCTGGTATCCTTTGCTTTCCGACAAATCCATTTTTAGTATGTTTGTAAGCTTTTTTCAAGACAGAGTTCTATGTGCTTTAATCTTTGGGTTCCAACTTCAAATTTTATCATTTGTGTATAAGATAAACTTTAATTTTTTTTTTCTGTGAACTTTTTTTGTACAATGAGTCAATGATAATGTTAAGGTCTGGATCCCCGTTTCCCCATGGGGATCCCTATTACTCGTATTGGGGCGGGGATGGAGGTTAAAAAAAATCCCGGTGGAAATTGGGGAGGGGATGTGGATTGATATGGGTTCAGAGATTGGGGATGGAGGTAGTGGTATCCACCCCCTACCCCCCTGCCCATCCCTACTTAGAGCCCCCAATTTTTGGGTCAATAATAGGGCCCCAAAATTTGAGATATATTAAATATTACAAACGCAAACTTTTTGTGTGTGTGCATATATATGATGCTCTAGTAGCTTAGTGGTATGATCTCTAAGACCCATGAGGTCTAGTGTTGATCCTTCCAACCATCATTTTTTTAGGTCAATTTACTTCAAACATGTAAAAAGATGCTTCTCTATAGGTAGTGGGAATGGGACTCCGATCCTCAAGGATATGTCACCATTACACAGTTCTTAATTGGAGACCCCATCGTTCAAATTTGCTTGAAACCTCGAAAATATCAAGACCGGGCCTGATAGCTAGCAACCTATAGTGTTCTCCAACGACACGTAAATACTGGAACTTGGCCCGCCACATCAACCTCATGCCTATGTTGCATAATAAATGAGTGAGCAACCAGTTTTTTTTTTTTTTTTTTGCCTTATTTATTATTAATCAAGCCAATTTAGCCATCGAATTCCGGTCAAACATTACTTGTATTGATTGGATCTACAGTACACACTATATATAAATTCGCTTAATCTAGGCTTAATTTTGTCCTCCATCGAGCTTAAATCAATTATATTTCTCATAAACTATTTTTTGTCAAGCTCGAGTTACACTAAGAGGATAAAAAACTTCAAACTTCTGCTTGGTTCGACTCGTTGATTTGAAGTCCTATGTCAAATAATAGGATTTTCGTAAAAGGGTATTTCTATAGCTCTTACTTCTTCGCAACGAGAGAAAAAAGATTGATACATGAGTTCCAATTAAATTAAATAAAACGAAAAAATCATAAAATTGTGTCATTGTATGCCAACAAATGAAGGTGATTTGTCACTTATTTCCAATAGGATTTTTACACAAATCAAGATATGACATTTCATCTCAGTCCACCACACACTAATTCTAGGTATACAGAATGCAAAGCATATTCTCTCAAGAATTGCTTTAGTGTGGTTGTATTAATGGAGTCAAAAATTAGGTGAGACTTGCGTGGTATATTCTCCCTCTTCCTCAAATCCTAAATATTACTCGTCCCTTTGTGATAAACTACTCCCTCCGTCCCAAATTTCTTGTCTATTTACGGGTATACGTGTCATTTTTCAATTATTTATATATTTCAATTTATAATGTTTTTTTTTTAATTTGAAAACTTTGTTTAATAGTACTTGTCGAGAACTATCAAACGAGATCCATATTGAATATTTATAACATTATACATCTGAAAATATAACCAATTTTTGAGGTGTAGTGAATAGTGTAAGTGGACAACAGATATGAAACGGAGGGAGTATAATTTTGGGATATTGTGCGTCTCTTTTCTTTAGGTTGCTTCATCTATTCTCTCTTGTAATATTTTGTCATTCCCAATGAAATATTACCTTCTTTGCTATTAAAAAAAAAGGAAAAAACAAAGGGAATATCTTGCATCCCCATGTGCATTGCTCTAATTTGCTAATAGAACCATATTAAATCAAGGTATAAGAATATCAAAAAAGACACCATTGGATATCTTAATAGAAAATAATATCGTCGATTAAAATTTTGTTTACTGCAAAAATGTCCTTTTAGGGATGGTTGTTCAACAAGCACAAAACATTTACCTACCCCAACTTGTTTAATGAATTGAAAAATACAATAACAATAAAAAAAACCATTCTTTAATTTATCTTTATAGATTACTGAGTGACATGGCCAGACAAAAATTAATCACTTGTTTTTTTTATCTATTTCTAAATGCAAAACCTCTGTGCAATATCTGGGGATGGATCCCAAAATATATGTCTTTTACAATCAATTAAGTTTAGACATGGTAGTCCGCGGCCAATCAAAATGCGATGCGGTAGGGTAATGCGGTCCAATATTGATCGCCGTTACGAGAACGGACAAGATAAATGATTATAAAATATCAAAATTAACCATTCAGGAGGTGGAAAGCAGAACAAGTACTACTCAAGTATTTATAACCGAAATTACACTAAACCAAAGCCTATCATATTAATGGTAAATTGATCAAACTTCGTGTGTGTGTCTATATATATACATATAGGCAGATTTTCCAGTTAGCGATCCTTTGACTAGAGGATTTTTGGTGTTTTGAATGTTTTAAAAATTATTTTTTAAAATCCGAACCATCCAATGTGTTTAAAAGGTGTTTTTAAGAGTCCCCGCGAGAAATCATTAAAAAAAATTACCAGGAAGACCTTGATCCAAGTAGTTTTTCACAAAAACTGTACATATACAGTTTTGTGAAAAACTGCTCGGATCAAGCCCTTCCTGGTATTTTTTTTTTGTTGATATCTCGCTGGGACCCTTAAAAACACCTTTTAAACACATTGGACGGTTCGGATCGTCAAAAATATATCAGGAACGTGGAGGTCTAGAAGTCCGGAGTCCGGATTAGAAGCGGAGCCTATATATTTACAACGAGAAAATCTCAAGTTCATAACCACCTAGGCAGGATATAAATCCTGTTTGGGCATTTCGCTCCTTGAGCTAATTTAGCCATTGGAGGGCATTTTCGGCCAAACACCAACGGTTGGAGTGTCCCTAATTGGTTCTTGTGTTGTGCAAGTGACATGAATTAAGCTTCGGAGTTATATATGTAATTAACAAGTAGCAACCTAAAGTGTTCTCCAACGACAAGTAAATACCTGAACTTGGCCCGCCACATCAAAACTCATGGCTATGTTGCTTAATTAATGAGTGAGCTCAACCTAAAGGGTACTACGGTCAATTCATGCAAAAAGTTAATACTGTTAACCTTAAAGTAACGACAGAGAAGGTAAGTGACAATTAGTTTGAAAAGTAAGGGAGGGCAGTGGAATTTCAGAAAGTATACGAGAGGTCTCTGAATTTGTCAGAAACCTCAGGGGAGGTAAATGAAATTTTACCCTTCTCGTAAACTATTTGTGTCGAGCTCGAATTACACTCAGAGAATCAAAAACTTCAAAGCTCTGCTTGGTTCAATTCGTTTGATTTGAATTCCTATGTCAAAAAACAAAATTTCTGTAAAGGGTAATTCCATATAGTTCTTCGCAACGAGAGAAAAAAGATTGACACATTTATTACGATCAAATTAAATAAAATCATGAAGTTTTGACGGTGAGAGAATATGATTTGTACTATGTATACCTGGGATTAGAGTCTGAAAAATCCTATTGGAAATAAGTGACAAATCACCTTCAATAAGCACAAGACATTTACCTACCCCAACTTCTTTAATGAATTGAAAAATACAATAACAATAAAAAAAAAATTCTTTAATTTATCTTTGTAAATGATTGAGCGACATGAGGTGACCAATTTCCAATAAAAATGCCCGACAAAAATCGCTTGTTTTTATATATTTCTAAACGCAAAACCTCTGTGCAATATCTGGGGCTGGATCCCAAAATGTCCTTTTACAATCTATTGAGTTTACTAGCATCAAACCCGTGCTATGCATGGAGTGAATCCAAGTGCACATGCTTAATCAAAATTCAAACAAAAAAATATGATGTTTTATGTGAACAAAATCATTCCTTCTCCTTTGTACGAAAGAAAATTTACACTGATTAAACCCAAACCAACTACGCAATCCATCTTTTTTTTTGAGACCGTTTCACATTCGGATTATTGTTCTCATGATCCATCTTGTGACGTTAACAAAATTTACATAATGAATCACACTCATGAACCACACTTGACAGTGTCTTGTGTCCAAATAAAGTTAAGCATCAATTGAGATACGGTTTTTGTTAAAGGATTTTAGTTTTTTACTTTGAACAGATAAGAAAAAAAATCTGAATTTACTCGGATAAAAAAAATGCATATAACTTTTCCATTTTTTTAATCCATATTTTTGCTTTTTGCATGGATCATCAAATTAAACTTTAATGCGGAATTCATTGTTTTCGGAGAGAGAAAATCTTGTACATTATTTAAAAAGTGAAAGTGATTACCTTTGCTGTAAAAATCTGTATGTCTTTCCCTCTACACAATTGATTTTGCTGGAAAAAAAAAATGTCAACCAACAGAAAGCTTATTGACCAACAAATAAAAGTAGAGAAAAGACAATAAGATAGTGGTATAGCAAAATGACAACAATGATAAAAATGCAAATCTGATGTTTTATGTGAACAAAATCATTCCTTTTCAATTTCTTGAACACTTCCTACAAAAGATTGAGTAAATTTACAACATGTACAACTGATTTGTCCTATTCAATTTCTTGAACACTTCCTACAAAAGATTGAGTAAATTTACATGAGAAATCATACAAATCAAATAAATGAAGGTGGATCCTATGATACTGTAAAAAAGAGACATGTTGAAAGGAAATCTGAACCCCAAAAATGAACTTTAAGATAGTGATAACAGCAAACATAAGTGGTGGTGGAGTTGGCCAAACCAAACTTTTCTCATCGTTTCAAAACATTAGTAGTATAGTAATAGTTCAAAACTTTAAGATGCTTCAGGATAAAAACTATTGTCAGCGGTAGAGAGGTAAAAGTAGATCTGAGAAAAACCTAATCAAATCACTCGGTGGCGTTGTGAACTCTGGTTCTTCGGAGATTGATATTCAAAATTCAACCTACAAATTCAACTAATCAAACCATGTTCATCAAATAACCGAAACTCATCGTCAAGGAAACAAACAAAACCTACGCAAGTCCGTGTCCGTGCCTGAAGCCACGCCTCGAACAATCTGTACACGCAAGTCAACTCTTGATTAACTGTTCCAATTACGGAAAAAATAGTGGGTGTACACAATTACGAAAAATACGAAAAATAGTGGGTACACGCATTGAAGATGGAAAAAATGTTAGTTACGAATTATTGTGATAAATCAGGCGTGTAGGCTGTTCAAAAAAAAAAAAAATTTACGTGCACAATTAGTTAGAAATCAGTGTACACACCTTGAAATTGAAAAAATCGATTTGTCTTCCTCTACACGATTTACATGTGTTGCATGAGAAAAGTAAAAAATAGTAGTAACCAACACATAAAAGTACAAAAAGTTTAAAAAGAGGCATACCTTGAAATTGAAAAAATTGGTTTGTCTTCCCTTACACGATTTCGTTAACAAACAAATAAAAGAACATAAATGAGGCTATAAGGTCATGACACAATTGAGAATGGAGGACATTTACAGCTTGGGAGAGATGGAGAGAATGATTGAGAGCACGACAGATAAAAAAGAAGAAGAAGGTAGGATTTTTATTTTAGGAGGAAAATTAAAAGGGAATATTAATGTTAGCACTCGAATAGAATCGGTAGTGAAATAATTCCTTTTTCGATAAGGCTTACATAATTCCTTTTAAGATAAAAAAGAAGAAGAATGTAGGATTTTTTATTTTAGGAGAAAAATTAAGAGAGAATATTAATGTTAGCACTCGAATAGAATCGGTAGGGAAATAATTCCTTTTTCGATAAGTCTTAAATAATTCCTTTCAAGATAAGCCTTGAATAATTCTCAGTTGTAGGATTTATAGGAAAGTCTAGGGATGGAAAGTTTACAACGTGAATTGGGGTATCCTTGATTCGGTAAAAAAAACTTAAGTATCATCGATCTAAGCCCTTTTAAATGAGTTTATATCCAGGCCGTCCAATTATATTCCTAAGAGAAATCCTCACCATATGGGTTTGAATTTTAAACTAAAGTAATTTAGTCCCTTAAATCAATTGGAGTTGAGTTTTAGAATTCAATCACAACCCTCCAATCTGCCATGTAGGACAGTTGTGAGAGGGACAAAATGTAAAACCGCTCTGTATTGTAATATAGATATCGTTAAGACTTTCGGATGATGTTAATTGGACCTTTTAGGATGACTGAAGAGATTATGTTACCATAAGACTATTTTTCCTTACGAAATTATATTTCCATAGGAAATTAAGAAGGTTTTTCCTTTGTCAATGACATGTTTTATTAGGAAAGGAGAAGTACTTGTTTCCTTTCTCAACGAATAATTTCATTCTTTTTGTCGTCAAAAAATATGTATGTATAAGTAAAGAATCATTTCGGTTATTGTATTGGAGAAGAATCATTACGACAGCAAAGCTTAACTCGGTAAGGAATTAAATAATACCATTTACGACTTTGCTAATTGCTTAAAAAGTGCAAAGGATTGGGGGACAGGTGGCAAGCTCAGGAAGCTCCATTCACTAAAAGTCATCCTGCAATACTAATATAGATACATATATAGAGGGAGAGAATCCTTCATGAAAACCAAATACTATTAATAGGAGAATTAAAAATGTAATTGTGGAGCCAAAAAATATGACATTTTTAACACATATATATAAGGAAACGGGGTGTTGTAAGGTGCTCTTGCAGTGCATCATATGGTCTATCGCACCATATGAACCGTCGGATGTATTGTCAACGGTCCAGATTATCTTACAGGTAAAAATAGTATCCAATCTGTAAGATAATGCAGGAAATCTGGACCGTTGAAAATTCATCCATGATCCGACGGTCCATATGGCTCACCAGTACCCCAGATCTCATACACACTTTTGCATAAAATCAATGTTTCATGCCTCTATAGACAAACTCATTTTGGAAGGTTATATAACTTTTAATGTTTCAGCTCCAACCATTTACAACCCCCTCACATATACGTGGGGTCTACACTCATAATTGTGTGTGGGCCCCACATATAGGTGAGAGGGTTGTAAATAGTTGGAGCCGAAATGATTATACATGTAACATTATTCTTCCTTTAATGCCTTAGGCCAATGCATATTCATTAGGATTATTTTCTAATATGAGATCCTACATACACAACCTATCCAACCACAAGCCAATCCATAACCCTTCACATACACGTCGGGCCTACACACAATTTTAGGAGGTGAGCCCCACATGTATGTGGGGGGTTGTCATTGGATGGTAGTCGTACCACATGTTTTTGTTATACATGTGAAGACAAATTCCTTTTTGGAAGTTTACAAGGGTGATCATTAGGGGTGAAAAAAAAACGACGGGACTCGAACTGACAGAAAAATCGAAAATTCGGTTCGGTGTTTGGTCGGTCCAGCCTGGAAAAAAAACCGAAAAAACCGAAATGCATCTCGGTTCGGTTTCAGTTTTTCGGAATTTTTGTCAAACCGAACTGAACCGAACCGAAATACCCTAAAATCATCCCGATTTGGACCGAATTTCCCCGAAACCACCCCTATTTGGGCCGCAAACCACCCCTATCTCGGTTTCCTAAAATTGATCCCGCAAAAAATAACAAATCACAGCCGTCCATCTCAATTTTAACGCCGGACCGAAAAACCCGAAAAACCAAAAAAACCGAACCACCCCGAACCGATCGGTCCATTGTTTTATTCGGTCGGGATCGGTTCCTGGAAAAATCACCCCGAACCGATCGGTTCGGTCCCGAATACCCCGAAAACCGAACCGAACCGAACCGAACCGACCGATTTTCACCCCTATGATCATAAATGGTTCAGCACATGCATCCTTCTATTATTACTGTTGTAGGGCAATGCAAGAAAGCGACACAACACAAGCCATATGCAGGACTAGTACTGGTGTCTCATCATGAATTCAATTCAAAGTGACAACAATTTTGTTCATCCTCGTTCGTTGGGTAATTATTTTATCCCCGACTCCCCGTTTGATGATGCATGTTGCAGGTCTGAATCGATGGCATAACTGTTCATTTTATATCGATTGATTATTTGTAAGGAGATCATACAAATTGGTAAGAATGATCAAGTCTAAAACTGGAAAACAATAATCGGGTTTTTTTTATTAATTACTTGTTGACGTACATTGAGCTAAACTTTTGCGTCTTAGTACCATAAACTAATTCAAATAAGCTAGCAAATCTGGGCTCCTAACAACAACGGCAGCGGCGACGGTGGGTGACAGTTCCGGCGACATGCTCCTGCGTCCTTATTTTCTGTCTTTTTTTTGTTGTTTTCTTTGTAGGTAGTTTTGTGACTGGTAGTTTTAGGGCCGGCGGTTTTGTGTGTACCCAATTTTTTATCCCGTGGTTTTTTATTTAATGATATTTTTCTAACTCTTCACCCAAAATAAGATACCTCAATAATTAGTTGTAAGTAGTACAGTAGCAGTTGCAAATATCTCCTCTCGACTTCAGAATTATTTTTATTTTGCTGGGGTGGATTTTTTTTGTTTTGTTTATTTCATTGAAGTTTCTATGAGCTCATCCACACGTATGAATGTCTGCAGGATGATAAAAATTTATCAAGAATTTTCCTAATTTCGATTACCATGTCCTTTTATTTTAAACTTGAAATTTAAAATACTTAAATATTTATAGCCTACTGTACTATATACAGTTCAGTATAATTTGAAATAAACTACCTTCACTATTAATGTCCAAGGTTTTGTAAAGTGGGCATAAGAAAATAACCAAAGAGCTTATTCCTCAATCGGTCATAGGGTAAGGCTCAACATTTTAAAATTGGGGCCAACAAATAGAGAAATGTGCAATTTTTATAAAATCGAAACCTCCGGTCTAATCGAGGTTTGTGTAAGTTGATATGAATATTTGATTTTAAAGAAGAAAAAACATCCGGTTTCCATTGAAAGACGCATAACCTTTGCTTGGTGAACGCGTAGGAGTCGCAAGTGGTGGTTAGTTCATGTGGTAAAACTCTTGGATGCCCTACACTGCATCCTGGGATTGAGTCTCATACCCTCCTTCCCCCATGTACTAGATTATGAATGACGAATGAGAGAGGAAAAAAAAAACGCGTGGGAGTCGGACCCAAATAAAACCCATAAAACTTTCCCACAGGATAAAAAAACTTGACACCGCAAGGTCCGCAACAGTTACGTTACCCTTTGCTAATACACATTTGTGTGAATATAAGGCCTCATTTGTTCGGTGGGATTTTGGAGTGGAACCTAAAATCCAATAATGCAATTTTTATCCCATTTTGCACGGGATATAAAATCCCATGGGGCGAGTGGGATTTGGATGGGCTCTCCCCTTTTGGTCATGGTCTATAACAAAAAGTGTATTCCAATAGCTATATCCCGTTAAACACAAACACCGGATGTAGATTTTCTCTGCCCATTAATATCTTAAACAATATCTCAAGACCCAAGGATTTCATATCCCACCATATTTTTTCATATCCCATCTATTTATCTCGGACTTGGGGTTGCTGTTGTGCAGCTCCATGCACAGCAGCGTGTTGTGCAGCCTATGGCGCCACCGCGTCGGCATGTTTCCGACGATCAGACACGTTTACTGCGTAGAGCTCGTCAAGTACGACAAGTGTCCCAAAATTAACTCGATCGGATATCGTTAAGTGTTTCGTTGGAACACAAATAACTTGAAAAAGCATGGGTTAAGTGGTTTTGATCCTTGTGTTCATTTGGGTCCCACCAAACAAGTTGTGAACCCCACAACTCCAATCGATTAACCTGCCCCAGAAGACACCTACTACAATATTTGTTTCCTATTGCGTCATTAGATATACACTCCACTGTGAATCTGTGATTAATTTGCGGTTTTCGTCTGATTGTGGACGCAGGAACTCTTGTGGGCCTCATTGACTGAAGTCATCACCGATTTCATCTTCTTCCAAGTCGGCCACTCCATCTCTGCATTTTCCTTGCAACTTCTCCGCTCTCTGTATATTTTCATCCTGCGTAAATGTTTCACGTTTTGTAAGACTAGCGTGTCATATTAGTTAAGCCAATCATGAATAGCTTTTGATAAATAATATCACGTGTGATTATGTTATCGATTATAGTTAAAACCATGTCATCACAATAAAATTTAGTAGCAAATATCATGTTGATATGTACTATTTTTGTAAAGCAAAATTGTTAACCTCGTCAATTACCATCATCAATCTCTGCCGTCACGTTTTGAAACTTTTTTGCCACTAATAAAAAAAAATTGGAGTCCATTATCTTTTAAAAATTGGCGTTGAATATTATCATTTGGGGTGGGCTCACAAGCTCCTGCTTAATAAGGACAAACAATAGAGATTAATAACGATGGACGGAGGAGCTTATTAAATGTCGTGAGTCCCATTTAGAGATCTGTATTAAGGGTGGGCCCACAAGCTCCTGCTTAATAAGGACAAAAAATAAAGATTAATTACGATGGAGGGAGGACCTTATTAAATGTCGTGGGTCGCACTTATAGATATGTATTAAGGGTGGATTCACAAGCTCCTGCTAAATAAGGCCAAAAAATAAGGATTAATAACGATGGAGGGAGGAGCTTATTAAATGTCGTGGGCCCCACTCATAGATCTGTATTCTTTTGTTGTAGGTCCTGGAAAATAATAAAAACAAAAAATAAAGATTAATAAAAATGAGAACAAAATAGTTTTTTCACATTGCAATGACAAACTTGCAAGTCCCTCTTTTATAATAGGTATAGATATAGATATAGACATGGATTCAATTTATCGCCCCAAAATGAACTAAAATTCAATCATTTTTTGTTTAGGAAGGATTTAAGGGACGTACGTAAGAGTTAACAAAAGTTACTTTTTTATTTAACTCAAAATATATAATTAGCCTATGTTGACTTCGACTAATAGAGATCAATGCCAAAATTTAGTCAATTTACTAGTATAAAGCTTAATTGAAGTCAAAGTAAAGTTCGAATGAACTGACATCATATATATCTCTAAAAGTTGACAACATTGAGGTCTTTAAGAATTTGAGACCTAAAAAAAGAGTTCAAAGTTCTAAGCAGTTCATCGACCATTTTATTAAATTAAATCCTACATAAGTTCTAACGCTTATCCATCGTGTATATATTTATATCTCATCATGAATATGTTATACACCATGTTTTATTTATGTTCATGATATTAAAGAAAGTTTTATTTAATATCTTATAGAAAAAATAATTTTCTTACAAATTACCCACGAGTTAAAAGTGTTAATGCCACTCATCAACCGACCCTTTTTTTTTTTTTTGGGACATTTACCATCAGGTCACCCTTGGATCCCATAATTACCATCAGGTCAAGCCCAACTCTGAAAAATTCTCATCAACTCCCCAACCTGTATAAAAAAAGCCTAAATCATCCTATGAAAGTGCCTAAAATCTTAGGGTACCCTATGAAAGTGCCTAAATCACTAAAACCCTATAATAGGAAAGTGCACCCTAAACCTAAACTTTAGGGTACCCTACGACTGGGGTACTCTTATGACTAGGGTACCCTACGACTAGGATACCCTATAAAAATGCCTAAAATCCTAGGGTACTCTATGAAAAACCTAAACCACTAAAACCCTATAATAGGAAAGTGCACCCTAAACCTAAACTCTAGGGTACCCTACGACTAGGGTACCCTATGAAAGTGCCTAAAATCCTAGGGTACTCTATAAAAGTGCCTAAACCACTAAAATCCTATAATAGGAAAGTGCACCCTAAACGTAAACTCCAAAAAAGAGTGGCTTACCTTAGTGGTAATTAAAAAAAATGACTTACCTTAGTGGTAATTAGATATATCTTTTTTAGACCTAGAGGTAATAATCCCTTTTTTTTTCTTACTACATCGGTGTATATTTTTTCTAACTCATCCAATAAAACGCGATCAACCTTCCAAACCGCGGAGGCCAACGCGGGTTGACTATGTATAAGTTTGTTTATGAAAACATTTAAATTTACCTTTAAGTAAAAAATCAGTGCACGTTTTGGAAAAAAAAAAAAAAAAACGAAAGTAAAGGCCACTGCATGTTTTTTTACCAATTTACCCAAGCCTAAGGGTATTATTCTCCAACAACTCCTCGTCCCCGACCCTACCATCTTTTTATTCCAGTCTTACCCTTTTCTACAAGACGCAGCAATTATTGACTCTTCCTGCGTGCTGCATATAATTGCCGGGAAACCGCCATTACAAAACCAGCACCTCCCAAGAAATTCAAGAGGCATTGGTCTTCTGGCAAAGAGTTTGGACAATCGGGATGTGTTGGTGTGCATTTAGAATACGCGTAGCGCTGTACCCATAGCATTTTCGTTTTTTTAAACTTGTCAATAACTCTCGAAATCACCCCACTTTCATTTACGTGTAAACCGACTACGAGATAGTCTCAACTCTCAAGCAATGACCGATTTTTTATGTGAACAAGCCTAAGGGCAGAGGGTGGGACATTAATTGAATTTGCTCTCCGTCATTTAAAAATTTCTTCTTTGTTATTCTCATCATCCGATAACCATAGGATGATCCACAAAGTATTTTATTAGCATCTTGCTCTCAATTTATCTTCACTTTAGTACTTTACTAATGTTTAAGTTTTCTAAATTTGAGTGTACCATGGTGATTTAGATAAATAGCTCTACCTATTTATCATTTAAATCTAAAATTGATAGTTAGATACATAAACGTCACTTATAATAAGATTGGCTAATTTGGTTGAGTTATTTGGAATAAACTTTTTAGACATAAAAATTGTACTCTATTTTAGTACTATACATCTTGACCGAAGCAAAATAAAATTTGATTACATATTATTTTTACTTTAATAATGCCCCCATTCCCATTAAATTTTGGCTGCGCCACAGTTAAACTCAATGATAGTGCCTCCACCCACTCGAAATCCTAGCTACACCCATTTGTTAGGGCATCTTTAATGCACTATCTAAAATCACTACCTAAAGTGCCCTAACTAGTTAACTAAGAAAAACCTCAAAAAATGGTCTCTAGTGCACAAAAGTTGGCTCCCTAAAATCCTAGGTGACACCCCTCACTACCTAAAGTGCCCTAAGTGACTACCTAAATTTGGGGAGGGACTTAAGGAGAGAGATAGAGAGAAGAGAAGGAGAGAATAATTTTGTGGGACCACTTGGTACCTCTCACCACTTAAATGGGTCCCACTCTAAAAGATAATGAACATTTTTAGGGAGCCCCATTAAAGTGCATTTCTTCTTAGCTAACTAACTAAGTTCTTAGCAAACAAAATAGGATCCCACATGTACTTAGGTATACACTTTAGGGAGCCTTTTTTAAGTAATACACTAGAGATGCTCTTATGAATCCTGTGAATCCAAATATCGCAAATGCTAGAAATACAATCATTCGAGCACAATCCCGAATACAACCTTCACATACACATAGGACGTCTTATTCGCATTTATTACATGAGACCGACGTGCATGTGGGATTGTGTGGGAATGGTTGTGTTCCTAGCATATCCTTTGGAATATCCCAAAACACTCTAGAAAAAACGAAAATTTCACATTGTGGCCCCCCAATAATTTACCAAAGAATATACCCAAAAGGCCGCAAATTGGTTATGGGGACAAAACGGTAATATCACAACCACTACTGGGGTGATCCCATAAATAATCACACTGCTCCTTCACTATCAAACAACCCAAGTCATACCCCACACGTGCCAGCCACAAATTATAAACAGAAACTCCAAATCATTCAGTTACGTACGTCCCGGATCACGACACGCGTCCCGTACCAGATTCACCACAACCGTCCGATCTTTCAACCTATTTCGCAAAATTCCCCGATATAAACCAGCCCTCCATTTCTGAACGAAGAAGACGAAAGCCTGAGAAAAACCCTAGAGAGAGAAACCAACACATTTTATCTCCATTTCCGTCTCTTTTTTCGCCGTTTCCTTTTAGGGAATGCAGAGAGATGGGAAGAGCTTCGTTTTTCAAGCCTGACTCCGGCGGTCGGTCAACGAAATCCCCCGGCGGCAGGAATTGTCACCGGAAACACGTCGAGGACGGGTGAACCGCCTCTCGCCACCGTTACCCTTTTTATTGTTCCAATTTGTAAAACAATTCAAACGAAGTTTTAAATCGCGGTATCCAGAAACATAACCGCATCGTGTCAACAACCATGGCGGATAAAGGCGAGAAATGTCAGGGGCAGAGCATTTTGCACGGAAAGTACGAGTTAGGGCGGATGTTAGGGCACGGGACGTTCGCGAAGGTGTACTACGCGCGGAACCTGCAGACGGGGAAGAGCGTGGCGATGAAGGTGGTAGGGAAGGAGAAGGTGATCAAAGTTGGGATGATGGAGCAGGTGAAGAGGGAGATATCTGTCATGAATATGGTCAAGCATCCAAACATCGTCGAGCTCATCGAGGTGATGGCCAGCAAAACGAAGGTGTATTTTGCCATGGAATTCGTACGCGGCGGCGAGTTGTTCACGAAAATCGCCAAGGGTCGGCTGAGAGAGGACGCTGCTAGGAATTATTTCCAGCAGCTGATCTCCGCCGTTGATTTCTGTCACAGCCGCGGCGTCTACCACCGCGATTTGAAGCCTGAGAACCTGCTGCTTGACGAGGAGGGGAACCTGAAGGTGACCGATTTCGGCCTCTCGGCTTTTTCGGATCACCTAAGGCAGGACGGGCTGTTGCACACAACGTGTGGCACCCCGGCGTATGTAGCGCCGGAGGTGATAGGAAAGAAGGGCTACGACGGTGCCAAGGCGGACATTTGGTCGTGTGGCGTTGTACTTTTCGTTTTGTTGGCGGGATTCTTACCGTTTCAGGACGATAATTTAGTCGCGATGTACAAGAAGATTTACAGAGGCGATTTCAAGTGCCCACCGTGGTTCTCGCCGGAGTCGCGGCGGTTGATCATGAAGTTGCTGGATCCGAATCCCAGCACACGAATCACCGCCTCGAAAATCATGGAATCGTCTTGGTTCAAAAAATCAATTCCGAAGTCTATCAGTATCAAGGACGACGAGAATGTTTACAAGGGGAAGGAAACGGAGACGTTGAATGCGTTCCATATAATCTCGTTATCGGAGGGGTTCGATTTGTCGCCGTTGTTCGAGGAGAAGAAGAGGGAGGAGAAGGAGGAGCTGAGATTCGCGACGACGAGGTCAGCGAGCAGCGTGGTGTCAAGACTAGAGGAGGTGGCAGCGAAGGCGGCGGGGAAGTTCAGCGTGAAGAAGAGCGGGGACAACACCAGCGTGAGGCTGCAGGGGGAGGAGAATGGACGGAAAGGGAAGTTGGCGATCGCGGCGGAGATTTTCGCGGTGGCGCCGTCGTTTTTCGTGGTGGAGGTGAAGAAATCGAGCGGCGATACGTTTGAGTACAACCAGTTCTGCAGCAAAGAGCTGCGTCCTGCGCTTAAAGATATTGTGTGGACTTCCCCTGTTGTTGAGAATTCAGCAACTGCTTGAGTGATTGGTATGGCACTCTGGTAATTCTTGGCTGTTAAATCTGGAATATAAATAATTGTTAGTATTTGGTTATTGTTGATTGATGGTGGTGCTATTAAGATTTAGATGTTTTTTTGAACATTTATGGGGCTGAATGAAATTCGGTCTCAAGAGTTGGATTTCATTTCAATTGTGTGAATTGTGTTTCTTCCTGTTTCTAAGAACTTTTGTGTGATGTTCTTTGGGAACATGTGATTTGGTGTTTGAATCAGAATTGAATCTCCCATGTCAATTGTGACACCCTTTTTCCTATTGATACTTGGGTTCCGATCAGTCGTTGGGAATATTATTGTTAGGAATGAATATTGTTGTTACGAATATTGTGCGAGAACGGCTCGTCACGTGCCGGTTTATATTAATTTATTTATGAATCTTTCCTGGTTGGTTTTTGTTTCAGTTTGTGAAAAGCAAATTGCATGATTGGAAAAGACGGTCCTTTTTTTTTTTCCTTGAAATTAGTACAAGTTGGTACTTAATGTTGGAAAATTTTGTTCATATCCATAACATGTGAATTTGATTGGGATTCGAAAGTAGCATGTGAATGAGAATTTGTCTGGTGATATTTTATGAATGATTTTGCAAGTGGGACTGGTGGGGTTTTGTCATTCGGCTGTCATATGACTTGAACTTCTTGTTACTAGTACATGAATGTAAAGTCAATAATGACCAACTTGCTTTTGCTTTTTGGTATTTGGATGAGGCAAGTTGTAGATGGTTGGAAAGTATTTCTGGGCTTCCGGGAATATACACTGTTTCTCTTTGCGAAAATGTTATACATGAAAATTTCCTCCGAAATGGTTTGGAAAAAGTTTTTATGTATCCTGCTAGGAAAGTTTTTATGTATCCTGCTACTCCTCCGAAATGGTTCGGAAAAAGTTTTTATGTATCCTACTACTCTCGTTTTTTCTTTTTGGTATTTGGAAGAGGCAAGTAGTAGATGGTTGGAAAGTATTTCTGGGTTTCAGGGAATATGCAGTGTTTCTGTTTCTTTCTTTCTTGAGGCCCGATAGGGAACAAGAAAATAAAACCCAGAAAACAACCCATAAAGTGCATCAGACGGATGAGATTCATCTGGTAGACGATTTAAACAGTGTACCGGATGAATCTCATCCGTCGAATACACTTTATTGGTTTTTTTTATGGTTTTCTCTCCTGTTTCCAACTATTTCTCTTCTTTCTTTCTTGTAACCCTTGGATTCATTGGAGAGTCTACTTGGTTTATAGTAATGCCTCTTGAAGTTATTTTGTTTTGGAAACATTTCTCCGCAGTATCTTTTCCTCTCGAGCATGTAATCTTGACGTCGAAGTTGATATGTTTTGTTCAATAAAAAAGAAAAACAGTCCTATATGTGAAAGATCAAAAAGGAAAAAGTCCTTATGTGTACATCAAAATTAGAATTTGTACCCTATGGCCCTGATTGGCTATGGGATGAGAAGGGGTATAAAAATTAGAATTTTTATCCCGATCCCACCTCCTCATACATGGTTTGGCAAATTTTTGGGAGGGGTATAAATTTATACCCCTCCCCGATTAATACCCCTTAATACCCCTGGAGGGGTACTAATTAGTAACAGGGGGGTGTTATTGTTTAATACCCCTCAATACCCCTAGTTAAATTACTCGAATGCCCTCCCTTATCCCCTCCCCTTACCCCTACACGTTTACTGTTTTTTTTAAAAGCAACCGGATTGCTTTTTAAATATTTTGCGAACTATTGCGATTTCCTTCGGATAAAAAAATGTAGTACTTTTGCGCATAATTTTTTAATTTTTTTTGCACCAAATTAAACTACTAATTGAGATCTTTAATACGATACAAAAAAATTTGAAAATTTTTATACTTTAGAATTTGACATTGTTGTCTTGCTTTGCAATATCCTTCGGATAAAAAAAAAAAGTATTTTCACATTAATTTTTTTACTTTTTTTTGCATCAAATTAAACTACAAATTGAGATCTTTAATTTAATACAAAAAAATTTAAAATTTTTTATACTTTAGAATTTGACATTGTTGGGGAATAACATAAAAATTACACTAATTTGTTAATTATTAAAAACGTACAATTAGAAAGAAAAAAAAAAGCAAAAAACTAAACTTCGAAATATTATTGAAATGAATAATAAAAAATAATAATGAAATATTTTAATTTTAGATATAACTAATAAAAGGAATTATTTATTGAAAAGTATAATTAATTTAATTAGTATTGTTTTTATGTATTTATTTTATCAAAAAATCTAATATGACTGTACAAGGGCAAATAAGTCATTTGTCAAGTTTTAACATTATCTACCCAACTTTATCCCCCTTTATCACAAATTCATCCAAACCACATACTATTTAATCTCCCTTTCTAAATGTCACATCACTGTGGGTCCACCCTTACTAAATAATACCTCTTACTATCTTATCCCCCATACTATTTAATCCCACCAAAACGTATCCCGCATCCAATCAGGGCCTATGGCCCCTACTGGCTGGGGGTTAAGGGGGTATAAATTATACCCCTGTTTTTATCCCGGTCTCACGCACTTATCCATGGTTTGGGTACC